>JAHZND010005139.1:0-12334 GCA_027744115.1 Acrocyrtus sp. NNG-2020 | reverse complement strand
AGGCCCTGTTTTCGAGAGGAATGATGAGGAGAGCGTTTTTACGACGGGTCACGCGACATTTACTCTGAGCCCAGGTAATAATTTATACAGGTTGACCCTAATCTATTTTTTGTGGAACGTATGCCCAAATTTTGTATTCTTAATAGATGGATCCGAAACATGGATGATGTACCATGCAACAGAGTCTCCAACTGAAATTAATGGGCATAGGATTGCCCGACTGGAGAAAATAGATTGGAACCCCGATGGAAGTCCAAAGTTTCCAAAAGCACATGGATTCAACCATCCTCAACCTGTTCCAAGTGGGCAAACAAGAACTTAAGGCAGAATGTGTCTTTTAATGATGTTTAAAATTTAATTACCCCTACGAGTTGATAAGAAAAGCTATTTCAGAGGGTACAAGAGCCAAACTACCAGTAGTACATAATTTGAAACGCGGAATAATACTAGAAAGGTTTGAAAAATTAAATTCTCACATCAAGTTTGTAGTTTGTGTCAGCGCGAAATGTTGGTTTTTCATGCATTCTCTATCAGTTATAATGCTTTTAGACAATAGACAATCGTAGTAATTAGTTGTTATTAGCAATACGAGAATAAACTTTATTCGGCCTAAAACCAAAACCTATACTGACTTATTTTCTAATTCAGCAGTTTTTCTATTGGAAAATACCTTCTCCTAATACCAGTTATTTTAGTCTCACCAAATTGAGAGATGATGGCAAAACACACGTAACTGAAAAGTGCGTAAATATTAATAGGTATATATCAATGAAAATTTGTTGGAAGGGAATATACAACATCCGTATACAATTTCCAACGAGTAGGTCATTCATCTCTCATGAAAAACTTTATTTCCTCAAACTACCAACAATTATTAATTATTATCTATACATAACCTTTTTTGCTTCCGACACCGCATTGTACGACAAGTAAGCATGTACCTATGCATGGTTTCCGGTGTACACTTTGCTTATGTTTGTCACAAAATGTAATTAGGATCAGCTTTGAGAAGCAACCAATTCGTTAATTCAATAAAACATAACTTTTTATTCCAGCTTCCTCCTTGTTTTTTCTCAGTAAAAGAACAACTGCTCAGAAGCAGAAATTCACCACGGATAGAAAAAATGTTATCATGATGTCATTAAAATCGAAAATGTAAGTTAAAAACTCTATTTTTGGAGTCCATTAGGTAAAACTTTTCCCAATTGCCACTCATTCACGTAGAAGAGAAACGGTGATGGACGAGACGTAGGGTATCTTATTGTACAATCAGTTATGCGCTACATTACGAAATTATCTGTAGATCAATCAGTTTGTACAAATTTTTTGTCTACACTGCTTACAGTAGACTGCCCTTGATGTCACACCCCGCCGACCTTTTTTGTTTGACCTCTAAAGTTCTTTTTTTATTAAGCATTTTAGAAAACTCCATTTCATCAAAATATAAGAAACCGTCGGCTTTATACAAAAGAACGAGCAGCCTCTATTAATCGGATGCTTAAATAATCCAACAGCATAGACCAGCATGATTTTTACTGCCTTTTCCGCTTCACGTGTTCTTCATATACCTTATATTACGAAGTAAGAGTAGAAATGTGAAAAGGGTGTACGCAAAGTCGCTTCATTTTACGGACATTTAATAGGTGGAATCATCAAGAGCAAAATTAATATTATTTAATTATGGTTATTAATTAAGTTTAAGTTACACCTTAAACCTAAATAGTATTCTGAATGTTTGTGGTCACCAAGCAACAGAATCCACATGCTATACCAAGAAAAGCTTTAACTTAATTTGCTAAGAATATTCAACTGACTTACATGAAAAGGGTTTCTATTCCTGTTAGTCTAAATCTATCATTTATTTTACCTCTTGAAAGAACTTGTCTGAGTTCTTCTAAAACTTATTTCGTTAAGGCTATTAGGGCGGACAGTGGAAAATTGAGCTATTACTAGGTTTTGGCATCCACCGCACCAGCCAACTGAGTCCGAAACTGAGTTTCCACAGAACTCACCACCACCACTTTCAAGCACAGTGCGTCCAAAAACTGCGGCTCACAGAGCCTTTTTCACCGCAGTATACTGTGTTGGACTTTTGTATTTACTATACGTGTGCGCCCGTCTCTCCTTGCCCCGTTCCACAATGGGAGTGTGCTAGCTACAACACACATGAGCTGTGTGTAAAGCCGAAGTGCATTTATGGAACTGTAGTGTGGTCAATTTCTGCAGTGGATAGAAAGCAGTCTTTGACAACACTGCAGTTCTTTGAGGTGAATGCCAAAACTAACTATTGTCTATTTGGAAGTTTTAGCTGTGAGCTGTAATTTCAATTTATGATATGAAAACTGAAAACAACTCAAATGAGATTGCTACGGATTTTCTATAATTTAGCACGACTAATGTTATATATTAATTAAGGATGTAACACAAAAATAGTGTTTGCTAGTTTTGGCCGCAAAGTTTAGACACTTAACGAGACACCATAATAAAGATTAGTCACAACACTTCAGTTTCTTTCCTTCTTCTGTTATTCTCACTCTGCCGCAGTGGTTTATGTGTGTTCTGATTAAATGTAAAACCAGATTAGGTGAGTACTAAAAAAGTAATAAAGTATACTAAAATGTACGAAATCCAATAAAATCTGCGAAAGAAATATTGCGAGGTTATATTTTTTATTCTGATGAATGTTGTGTTTACTTCATATGCAATGTGTTACTTCTGTATCAAGTTCAACCAACGTGAGTGCTATCAAAACCCGACACTCTTAAAACTGTTACTTTACTTCTTTGACTGCACGACAGCCAATTTATGGCTAAATTTACAAGATATCGTGGTGTCCTTAAACTGTATCAAAAATATTAATTTTAACTATATTGGATAGTAAGCAGAGTGCGTATTATAACATAAATTATTGGTGTCATCACTCACTGACCAAGGAGACGCAGGAAAGTGTGGCGGCTAGTCTGAACCTGCTTGTACCGGGAAACTTTTAACATACATAATATATATTTGATATTAGGTAAGAAGGTAAGTTAAAATGCTTGCCCAGAATCTTCCCCTTTTCATCCAATCCACGAATCTCGCCACCCTCCTCAATAGTGTCACTTTCAAATGGGATCCCAATTCGCGACAATTGACTACTGCGTCCTTTAAATTACATCAGCTGAGAGCATTACGTTTCAAAATCGGATTGGAAATAGTTTTTGCCATTATCGTCATTCTTCAAACCATATTCTACAAGGGTGACAGGATACTCTCATTCCAAACAGGATTCGTAATCATTGTGTTTTTACTCATTTGCACTCATTTGTCAGTTTGCTTAGAGAGAGCAAACAGCATCTGCGCCTATGTAAATGGACTTCTCAGATTCGCAGATAGAAAAAACGTACCAAAACGTAGGAAGCCACGGACCTTACTTGGAAAGTTAAATCTGTTTTTCGCATACTTGATATGCTGGAATGGAATCGCTGTGCCACTTTTGGTCATCTACGGGCTTCACTGTTTTAATGCATGCAAACCGTCTTTAGCCGGATATTGGGTTCTCAAGGAATGTAGTCCAACCGATTCTGGCAAAGAAACCGAGGGAATTTTAGGACTGAGTAATTGATGTGACTGTGAAGGTCTCCGTGTTTCTGCTAAATCACTTAGCATGGAGCTTTGGAACTCACGTTATGGTCTTTGTCATGGGAGCACTACAGATCCTGTGTACATTCAGTTTGAAGGACTATGTTGAAATGTAAAACGAAAATAAATAAATATTTGAAGTACCCTCCAATTCATAATACAATAAAATTGATTGTGTTTTTTACAGGATACAAAACAGGTTGGCAAATAAACATGAGTCGTTGTATATCAGCGGAGGATACTTGAGTCTCCGTGAACTTGCTTTGCTTTTCAAGCTGGCGAACGAAGTTCAAAGGAAGGAGCTCATCATCGTGTTGATCCTAGCTGGGATAACATCCCAATCAGTAAATATGACTCTCTTGATCACCACAGAATGGAAATCGGAAAATTGTTTGGTACTTTTTGTCGCATTCTTAGCATTTATCAACGCGATATTGACTGCAGCAGTGTATCTTGGAGGCCTTGCGCAAATCCATTTCACCGCGAAAGCCTTTACTGAAGATATGAAGCGGCCAGATATATTTTCTCATTCAGTTCAAACATCAGAATTCATCGCCGTGGAGAAAAGTGGAAAGCTCAGGTTGGAAAGGGAATGGCAAAATAAGTTCCGAAGGTCGTGCCAATCTCGTAAACTCAAATTTGGAGTGGACAATTTTGTAGACGAAACAACTCCAATCAACTGCATGAATCATTCTTGTGCGTTGACGTTACAGCTTTTGCTTCTTAGGGTAAAGTGGATTTTAAAACTGCCAACTTGAACAATAATAATTTTATGATAACGTTTCACATCAAACTGGAATTAAAGGAGAGTAGTCGACAGCGTTGTAAAGGAACTTGTATAATAGAGACGGAAAATAAACATTGGAATTTAAGGTATTCATTGTTATTATCTAATGTATGTTGTAATTGGACAAATATTATGACGTTTATTTGCTTGGTGAAATATTTAGGTATGGCTATAATGTAGGTGCTTTTTGTAAGCAAGGAAAGTTGCAGGCGTACTTACAAACTACCGCATCTGGAGAATCTCATCATTGCGATACTATGCTTTGCTAATTTAAAAGATATTACAAGAACAAACTTTGTACCGCCTAAAACCAAAATTAAGCGGCTTATTTACTAATTTAGTAGTTTTCTTCTATTGAAAATACTTTCTCGCAATGCCAATTAGTACAGTCTCTTCAAGTTAATATGGTAGCAAAACAAAGAATTGGAAAGGGGGTAACATTAAAAGGTGTAGGTAAATCAATGGAAATTTTTTCGGGCAGGGAAACGATATTTAATTACCTGTAAGGTAGTTCTTTCATGACTCCTGGAACATTCGTCTTTATATCCTCCATCTTGTAACCTAATTTAAGTATTTTCAACACTTTACTGTACAAGTTAGCATGTATACAATACATGGTGTCCGCTGTAAACTTTGCTTATATCTGTCGCAAAGTGTAATTAAATAAAGCAAATTCAAATAAAAATAAAAAGTTATTATTACACAAAAAGCTATGTAATTTAAGAAAGTGCAATGCAGGATCCAAACTACTGCTACATGATTGAAACGCGGATATAATACCACAGCGGTTTGAAATATCAAATTCTCGCATCGAGTTCATAAAAGATTATTCATGCATTCTCTGGCAGTTAGTACTTTTCAACAAGCAATAGTATTCATTAGTAATATAAAAAATAAACATTTTTCAGCCTAAAACAAAAGTCTACTTACTTGTTTTCCAATCTAGCAGCTTTTTGTATTGGAAAATACTTTCTCCCAGTATGCAAATTATTTCAATTTCACCAAATTGAGAGGATGGCAAACAAATAACTGAAAAGTGCGTAAATATTAATAGGTATGTCAATGAAAACTTGCCGGAAGAGGATAATATACAATATGCGTATACAATTTCCAACGAGCAGGTCATTCATTTTTCCTAAAACGCTTTATTTCCTTAATATATCATCGTTTATTAATTATATATATTTAGCCTATTTATTTCCAACATTTTATTGTGCGACAAGTTATACTATGTCTACATGGCTTCGAACGAAACGTTTGCTTACGTTTGTCATAAAATGAAATAAAACTAAAATACATATTGTTAACTTTGTAGTAATAACCAATATTGTCAGCTTTGAGAGGTAACTAATTATCTAATTAAATAAAACATAACATTTTCCAGTATCCCCTTTGTTTTTTTCAGTAAAACAAGCACTCTTCGGAAGCAGAAACTCTGTCATCATTTACAAAAAAAGTTATCATGATGTCCTGAAAACGTGAGTTAAAAGGCACGCATGTTGGGTACCTATAAATTATATACAATCAGTTTTGCCCTAAAGTACGCAATCAATCAGTTTGTCTACACTGCTTATAGTAGACGGCTTCTTGTCCCTCCGCGCTATTCTCATCACAGAGTTCTTTTGTTATTCAGCATTTTAGAAAACTTCCTTTCATCAAAATGTAGTAAACTGTCCGCTTTATCCAAAAAACAAGCCTGTTTCACTAATCAGACGCTTAAATAATCTAACAATAGATTAGCATGCCTTCTAACGCCGTTTCTGCCTCACAGCTCACGTGTTCTTCGTATAATATACGGGTTACTAGAAATGTCAAAAGGGCGTACGCAAAGCTGCCTGATTTTACTGACATTTAATAGGTCAATAGGTGGAATTAGCAACAACAAAGTTAATATTATTTATATATTTACACGTATTAATCAAGTGACAACTTTCTGTTAAAAATATTCTCAACGGTAATGGTTACCAAACAACATAAGCCACATGCTATATCACAAGAAAAGTTTTCACTCTGCTAAAAACCTATCACTAACTTACATGAAAAGGGCTTCTATATTCCTATAGGTCCAAATCTTATAAATTAATTTACCTCTTAGAAGAATTATTCCGAGTTCTTTTAATCTTTTTTAATTAAAAATACAGGAGTGGACTGTGGAAAATTGAACGATAGTCCATTAGGAAGTCTTGGCTGTAATTCCAATGTACGATGCAAATACAACTCGAATAATATTGCTACAAATGTTTTTGTAGTTTAGGGCGACTAATACTAAATATTAAATAACGATGTAATAAAAATACAGAAGTGTTTGCTAGTTTTGGCCGTAAAGTTTATACAGCTTTACGTCACTTAACACCTCTTTCTATAGTACAGTAGATTAAAACTTTTCCAAATTGTCACTCATTCACGTAGAAGACAAACGGTGACGAAGGACTTCACTACGATAACTGCAAACAAATATACAGGTACGTAAATCAGTCAGTCCACATCTCAAAAATACTAGAAATTTATAAGTAAATAAAATTATCTTAAATGCCTCCTTCAGTTACATCAAAATAATTAATTATATCTTCAATCTATATAGCAACTAGAGGGCGTATTACAAATTAAATTATTAGTGCCATAACTGTCAGAAAAGACGAAGGCAAGGGAATCTTGTGGCGGCCGATCCGGATTCGAACCTACTTGAAAATTTTAACGCACATTCCTAAAATTAGGCTAGAAGGTGAGCAAAAATGCTTGTTGAGAATCTTCCCCTTTTCATCCAATCCACGAATCTAGCAAACCTCCTTAATAGTATTCCTTTCAAATGGGATCCAAATTCACGACAACTGATGACTGCGTCTTTCAAATTACGTCAGTTGACGGCACTCCGTTTTAAAATAGCATTGGGAATAGTTTTCACCTTCATCATCATTCTTCAAACCATGTTGTACAAAGGAAAGCGGATAGTCTCATTGCAAACAGGATTCGTAATCATCGCTCTTCTAGGGATTTGCACTCATTTATCAGTTTGCTTCAGCCGAGCGGACAGCATTTGCGCTTATGTAAATGGTCTGCTCAGATTCGCAGTCAAGAATAACATACCAAAGCGTAGGAAGCCACGGACATTGCTTGGAAAGGTTAATCTGTTTTTCGCGTACTTGATGTGGTGGAACGGAATCGTTGTGCCAATTTTGGACATTTATGGGCTCCATTGTGTTAATCTATGTAAGCCCTCTTTAGCCGGATATTGGGTGCTCAAGGAATGCAGATCAACTGATTGCGGAAAAGAGACCGAATGGCATTTTTGGGCGAGTAATTGATGTGACTGTGAAGGTCTCCGTGTTTCTGCTAAATCACTTAGCATGGAGCTTTGGAACTCACGTTATGGTCTTTGTCATGGGAGCACTACAGATACTGTGCACATTCAGCTTAAAGGACTATGTTGAAATGTAAAACGAAAAGAAAACAAATATTTGAATTACCTTCCAATTCATAAAATTAAAATTGAGTACATTTTTTACAGGATACAAAACCGGTTGGCAAATACACAGAAGTCGTTATATATCAGCGGAGGATACTTGAGTCTCCGTGAACTTGCTTTGCTTTTCAAGCTGGCCAATGAAGTTCAGAGGAAGGAGCTCACCATCGCGATGATTCTATCTGGGATAACATCCCAGTCAATAAATATGACTCTCTTGATTACGACAGAATGGAAATCGGAGAATCTTCTGGTGCTATGTGTTGCCGTCATAGCATTTATCAATGCAGTGTTGACTGCAGCAATATACATTGGAGGCCTTGCTCAAATTCACTTGATCGCGAAAGCATTTTCTGAAGATATGAAGCGGCCCGATATATTTTCTCATTCATTTGAAGCATCAGAATTCTCCGTCTTAGAGAATAGGAGAAAGCTCAGGTTGGAAAGGGAATGGCAAAATAAGTTCCGAAGGTCGTGCCAATCTCTTAAACTCAAATTTGGAGTGGACAATTTTGTTGACGAAACAACTCCAATCAACTGCATGAATCATTCTTGCGCGTTGACATTGCAGCTGTTGCTTCTTAGAGTGTAATAGGCTTTAAAATTGTCCACCTAAACAATGCTAATTTTGACAAAATTGCAAAATTGACTGCATTTAAGGACAAGTCGTTTAAAAATATATAATATTTAATACATTACACATTTTACATAGCATATTCATATTGTAATGATGCCTTAGAAAAAAATGAACGTCATTTTCAATTTTTCGGGCTTTAATTTTAAGCACTTTACTGTAAAATGAGATCAACAAAAAGTCAACTTTTGTCTGTATTGTTTATTCGTTAACTTTCAACTATTTATTCCCACCTAGCTTACTTAGAAATTAATGTTTCTGGACAATGTCGTCAGTGGGCTTACTGCTTTCCTCGTAAGTAACAAGAGAACAAACTTTATTCAGCCTAAAGCCAAAGTCTACTTATTTTCTAATTTAGTAGTTTTTTTCTATTAGAAAATACTTTCTCCCAAATCCCTGTTGTTTCGGTCTCACCAAATTTAGAGGATGGTAAAATAAATAATTGAAAGTGCGGAAATATGAAAAGAAATTTGCCGGAAGGGGATACAATATCTGTATTGTATACAATTACCAACCAGTAGGCCATGTAGTTGAGTACCATTATTTCCTTAAACTACTATCAATTACTAATTATTAACTATACATAACCTATTTATTTCCAACACTTTATTGTACAAATTAGCGTGTATAATATGGTTTCCGGTGAAAACGTTGTTTATGTTTGTCACAAAATGTAAAAAATTAAAACTGGCGTGCGGTTTGCACGCTAAAAATTGTAAGTTCGTTCCATTAGTATATTAACACTGGACAACTTACAACTTATGAGACAGACTTTGGAATAATGGCTTCCAGCAATTTTAATACGATTTAAGTGATATGCGGAATAGTGAAGGAAGGAAGATCTCACAAACTAATTTGTGTGCTTTGTCAATTCTTTTTACCACAGAAAATGTCTTCCAATGATGCCCAACAATGTCTACAACTCCATCAAAAGTACCTGGAATTGCGACTTCTGCAAAGCACAGCAAACGGGACATCAAGTGAATACATTGGAAGAGTTTGATTTTAGTGATAGCTTATTTGTTAACGAAACACTACCACGGGATTTAGATTACAATGATGTTTTGTGTCCTCGTATGGCTAAAGGTCTTAAGCTTGCTCATGTAAATGCAAATGGTATAAGAAATAAGTTCTCAGAGCTACAATCTTTGTTGAGTGTTGAACTCAATGTTTTGTGTATTGGAGTGACAGAAAGTAAATTAGATGTCGATAGAGACAGTACAAGGGAATATGATGTACCTAACTATAATGTGTTGCGTTATGACAGACTCGGTAAAGAAGGTGGCGGGATGTTATTGTACATTCACATGTCCTGTACTTTTCAAGAAATTGTACTACCTTTTCCTGTCCCTGATTTGATAGAGTGTCATTCACTAATCTTGAAAAAAATAGGAATTTCACCTATTACAGTTTGTTTTGTGTATGTACCTCCATACTGCGTAAATGACAAGTTCTTTGAATTTTTAAATACATTATGTAATTTTCTCAAAACTCAAAGTAAAACAATGTACTTGTTGGGTGATTTTAACGTGAATCTGTTGGAATACACACCACATAGTCGTAAAATGTATGCAGTGGCTAAAGAATACGGACTTTGCCAGCTGGTGAGTTTTCCAACACGAGTTGCGAAATATAGGTTAGCGGATGCTGTGAGAACCACATCAACTTTGATTGATCACATTTTTAGTGATTGTAATGAAAATAAAAGTTGCTCTGGTTTAGAATTTGGTGGGTCAGATCACCTACTTGTGTATGTTTCTTTGTCTAAAAGTACAGTCCGCTGTCCACCGGAGACGTTTCGATTTAGAAATCTTAATAAAATTAATAGAGAGGAATTTACAAAAGCTTTCAAAAGTGTCAACTGGAGCTTCTTAGATAATAATTTGACGTATGAAGAGAGTTTTGTGATTTTTGAGAAGCAGATTTTGGCTTTGTTGAATGAGTTCGCTCCAATTAAAACATGTGTAGTGCGCGGAAACAACGCGGTTTGGTTTACTCAGGATATCAAGAAAAAAATCAAGCAGCGCATCGAACTGTTGGATAAAATTAGAAATGGAGATAATTCTAAAATTTCTGCTTATAGATCGCTTCGTAATGAAATTACGTGTTTGATTCGTAAAAGTAAGAAACAATATTTTGTGAAAAAGTTTAATACATGTAGATCATCTACCAGTGTTTGGGATTTGTTTAATCATTTGACAAATTTTCGTTCTGTGAAAGAGGTAGGTGTGACTAAATTAGTTGATAAGGAAGGAAATGTGTTAGAAAGTCATGATGAGATTTTTAATGCACTTGCAGGAGAATATGTTTTGACTTCTTCGGAAAGTGATGTAAATGATCTAATGCACGAAGTTTCTGTTTATGAATCTGTTTTTGGGTTGTTTGATGCTGATGTGACCTCAAGAATTGTCTCAGAGACAGAGGTTCACTCTGCAATATTTGGAATAAAAAAATGCAAGCCAGATGTGGATAGTGTTCCCAAGAAATTGTATAAGGATTATTGCGTCCTGCTGGGAATCCCTATGGCAATTTTGTTTACAAAAATTTTTCAAACCGGAGTAATACCACAATCTTTGAAAGTGGCTGATTGTTTTCCATTGTACAAGGGAAAGGGTAAACGGTCACAGGCCTCATCGTTTCGAGCAATATTTAATTTATCACCTGTTTCGAAGATTTTTGAGAGGATTGTTTATGACAGGTTGCTGGGCCATGTTAGTGATAAATTAAATGTTAACCAACATGGGTTTAGAACTGGTAGGTGTTGTGAAACAGCCGTTGCGAAGTTTACGCAAGGTGTTTTTGACATTGTTGATAAGCGAAATGGCAAGGCAGTTGCTGTGTTTATTGATTACAGGAAGGCCTTCGATTCTGTCAATCGTAATGTTCTTTTACAGAAGTNTTGTGAAACAGCCGTTGCGAAGTTTACGCAAGGTGTTTTTGACATTGTTGATAAGCGAAATGGCAAGGCAGTTGCTGTGTTTATTGATTACAGGAAGGCCTTCGATTCTGTCAATCGTAATGTTCTTTTACAGAAGTTGATGTATCAGTTTAATTTACCACCCTATTTGATAAATCTTTTTAGTAATTATTACGACGGACGAAAGTTCCGAATTGTCAATGGTAAGGAAGTGTCAAAATTTTATGATTTAAACAACGGATGTGTCCGGGGATCACCCCTTGGCCCGATTTCATTCTCGTTGTATGTCAATGACATAGGGTCAGCAGTTAACCTTGATTATTTGTTGACCTGGTGATTTACACCGATTGCACTGAGTTTGCTGACGGAGTTAAACGAATGCAAGACTGTCTGAATAAATTGGAAGAGTGGTGCATTCAAAATTTCTTACAGGTAAATGTTGAAAAGACAAAAGTTATGTATTTTTATAAGGGTAATGACAAGAAATCCAAGGTTCAGTGTTTGGATAATTTTCCCGATCTGACTATATGTAACGAAAAGCTGGAGACTGTGACCCAGTTCAAATATTTAGGCATAGTTGTGGATAGCAATTTGAGTTTCAAGAGTCATTATTTTTTGGTTGAAAGACGGATGGGGGCAGTCCTGTCAAGGCTATACAGTTTGAGGAGGAACATGAGTGAAAGTGTGTTGAAGATATTTCTTACAGCCTTTCTTTTGTCGGTTCTGAACTATGGTATCACCATTTGGTGTGTCCAGCCTTGCGGCGAAATTGTTAAGTTGCAAAACAAAATTGACAGGTTTTTGATTTCTTTTTGCTATAGGAATAGTGTGAGCAAGAAGAGGAATTGGGTAGATTGTGAGATAAGTAGTCTCTACAAAAAATTTGACTTGTTTACAATATCAGAACTGAGAAGA
>JAHZND010005138.1:0-12188 GCA_027744115.1 Acrocyrtus sp. NNG-2020 | reverse complement strand
TAACCACGACAACCCTCTCAATAATTTATCTACCTAAGCAAACCAAAACTCAAAGTCAAAAGTCAGGATGAAACTGGCTACACTCCTTTATCATTTACTGCAATTTGCATCAATTCTGTTCCACAAACGTCCTTTAGCAATCACATCATTTTATCACTTCTCTCAAAAAAACATCAAGTGCAGGGCAGAAGCGAGGATTGAATGCTCTTGGAACTAGTCCAAGACGAGTCCAACTAGTCACTTACGTAGTAGAATGAAACACATTTACAACCTTGCAAAAAAAGCACCCAACTGCTATGATACTATCACTACTCTCGAAAACAGAACTTTTGTGATTTGGGTAATTAAAAATCATGTTTGCACACTCACAAACTCACATCCATGCCTGCTATCAACTATCGACTCAGAGTAAAGAGCAATTTTGCAAAATGTGTTTTTTACTTACCAGACTTCAATATGAAGAATCTCTTCTTGGGCATTGGACACTGGTCTGGAAAATGAGAATATTATTACTATGTAGTTTTGTAAGTTATAATTAGTAATTATAATCGTGAATTTATTTTTGATGGCCACTTTTTTGCACTTACAGGGAGAAATACTCTCTCCAGACGGGATTCAGTGTTTCAGGCTTCATTGAAGTGTTGTGTTTATTCCGAGGGGAAACAAAGAGGGTGCAGAAAGGGTCGCTTAGTCCTATGAATAAAAAAGGGAGTTGTATGAAATAAGGTGCATGGGAAAAGGGACATTTTGATCAAATTTGGCTTTTGGTACGTACCATTGACATCCTTCCCCTTTAAGTCTTTGGCCTCCACCACTTCCAAATTAAGCACCATTGGTGGGGAATGCTTCTCTTTGGCGTTCTCCAGGAGCTTGGCGTGCTTGTCATTATCAACATGGAAAACTTGCTGGATATGAGAGACCAAACTGTCTGTCTCAGACTGGCTATCACGAAATCTTCGAGGATGCACTAGTGCGTATAAAACTTCACTGTAGAGGTCATCAATCTAATAGAACAAAGCAGAAAACGGAAATTAGCAAAATTGCGAAAAAAAAGTTTTTAAAATGAAGGGAAATTGATTATGCAAAATTAACGCGTAATTTTCATGCATTGATGAAGTTAAAATTTTAAAAAGTTTGGATTTCAATTTGCGCCTTGTCACTTTTTTCCAAAAAAAATATTAACAAAAAAGTGTAAAAATCAGACAAGCACAATTAATTTGGAAAGGGTCAAATCCGCCATCCATACAGTCACTTTTCGTCTCAGGGTGCTGGTACCACAGACACCATCCTCAGATTCTAGCCGGCGGGCGGCGAAATTTCGACGGAGAATTTTCAACCGACTCATTGTTCGATTGCGCGCACCGCAAAAATTATTAATATAGGTAATATCACAATTTATGATTTCCTCCAAACAGGAAGTTCACAACTTTCAGTAATTTTTTGTAGTAACCCTGAAAACAGTTCACATTCTGCACACCGAAAAAAAACTTTCCTTTCAGTTCACTACTCTACTGCCCCATTTCCGAAATGGAGCCCATTCACCAACTGGCAAAATGTAAGAAAACAATTTTTGCACAGCTCCGCCACTCACAGACAAAAGCGCATCCTCGCGCATTCACCAGTTCCCAATGGGAATAATAATTATTTCTTTTTTATCAAAGACAGCTCTCGAAAACAGGATGCCATTTTACTAGTCTACGACCAGGTTTGATATTTTGTGTTGCATCTTTTGCAAACATTTAACGGGAGGAAGATGCAAAAAGTTAGGATCAAGAAAGCACCAGGAAAGATTGTAAATAATTAACCGTGTTTCTTTTTTTTGCTCTGAGGTGCAGCAAAGAACACTCGAAATTGTTTTTCCAAACTGCATTGAAAATTTATAAAGAGTGGAGTGAGCTTATTCTGGCCGAGGTCTCTCTAAAGCTTATACACTTTTTCTAATGGAAAATTCTCTGAGAATGCGGGATATGACGGGCGACGTTATTGCACTTTTTAGCGTGTGCCTCCTCTTTAAAGTTTGGAAGGATGGAGTTGAAAAAGAGCTAATTTTAGTTGAAGTGTGTCTCTGCATGGTTATATGCATGCATGTAGCTTGTTTGTGAGTTTAGTAGGGAATAGAATGTATTTTTTCTATAGAGTTTTCAAGAAAAAAAAGCGCTCGACCTTCCCTGCCGTCCCCATGATTTGGCTCTGGCTTCAATCCACTATCAAACTAAAAAAAATGTTGGAGTCTGCTTCTGAATTCTTTTTTAGCTCCTGGTCTATTCCACATCTCGAATCTCCCTAGACTTGAAACAACGCTGCCTTTTCAGTTTTTAAAAAATAAATCCACACGTATATATATTTTCTGGTGATAATGGTATGCCAAAAATCTCTTTTACAGAGAGCAAACGCCAACCACTCTTGAAGGAAAGTGAGCTCTGTGTGCCTCTCAATTGGGCTTAATTACGAGTTTTATTAAAACGTTCAAGGGGTTGATTACTCTGATTAAGTTACACTAAATAAAACGGGGGACAATACTTCTGCAGTCTGCTAAGGCAGATGCAAACTTGTGGCAGCTCTTCCACACTTTACGACTTTTTTGTTCCAATATAAATATTACTACTCTCCGAATTGGCTTAACGTTTCGCTTTGTTCTCCCCACACAAAGTTTCTGTATGCTTGTATAAATCTTATTTGGAGAGACTAGACCTTTGAGACTCAGCCCATGTCCATATGTCATGCTAGATCAGCGTTGCTTCTTTCAAAATGTCAAGAGTAAAAAAATACAATTGCCGCATCCAGACATAGTCAAGTCCCGTTGGTGCCTAGTTTAAACGACTACCTCAAGCAGGATGTTGGTACGAACTTTTTGAGAGCGAAGAGGAGAACGATATGGGCATAATCTTAATGTAAATATTTGCTTTCAGGCTGCGATACAGTATTTAATTTTAAATTAAAATTGTACTCCGTTCATTCATCAACATCATCTTTCCTCAGAGGCTACAGTTTTGTTTGCTTACATTAAGTTAAAGTCATTATCACCAAGTTTTGTTTTTAGTACGACACTCGACAACGGCCCGGTGGTTTAAGATGAAAAAAGAAAAAAAAATTGTTGTTAAGTCAGCTCTTAAACTGGAAAGCTTCTGTCCATTTATTTAACCATGAAATGTCAAGCTGCTTTTAAAGTGGAGTTTTAATGATGGAAATGGATGCCTCACCGCCCTGTATATAAGCCCTAAAGCTGTGTTACGACTTTTCTGGCTTAAACTTTGCAAAATACAAATAATAACGAGTGTTTTATGTCAGAACATGTGTGCTGACAAATACCTAACGAGCGGATTTGGAAGTTTAGCTAAAATGCAATTTAAGCTTAAAAACTCGATCCGGCCATATACTGCTCAAACAATAAACAATCTCACTAGAGCAGATGCTCCCGTTCTTGTTTTAACTGTTTCGATTAAAATTTTTGCAAAGTCACTCTTCTCCTGCTATTTATTTTTTGTTTGACGGATGGCTTAAATACAAGAATCCATCTCATAATTAGACTTTGACTCAACCTGTCAAAAAAAATTAGTTGCAAAAAAATCCAAAAAGCGTACTTACATTCCAACCACCTAGAGTGGGCCACAATTGATCTTGCAATTTGTCCATCAGTCTCATCCGGCTGAAATTGAAATTCTTGAATATGCTTCTTCTCATTATTCTCGTACGAAATACGAATCGAGCTAAACTTCTCAAAGAAGTCCTCATTATTCCCGTCCTGCTCGGCACTGCAATTTAAGAAAAACACTTATTTTTAGCACTTTTTACCCATAAACGCACGCTCCGTCACTTCACTTTAATAACAAAATTACACTTTTAAAAAATATTTATCATCACTATTATAAAATACCCTGCTCGCCGCAGATATTTTCGCTTAACAGCATTTCTTCTGGCCAGCGTTGATACCATATCGTAGATTAATTTTTGCGGAGATAATACCGCCGCGTCTCCTTTAATAATCATTTTTGCACTGATGCAATTCAAGAAAGTGCAGTGACAAATCTATAGGAAACCACTTTTGTCTTCTCGACTACGCCAGAAAACAGTGGGATTTGCTCACCAATTCTGCCACCAACGCAAGCACACGAAACAATAGTTCAATTTTATAACCTTAAAAAGGCTAAATACGAAAAAAGCCTGAAGCCCAAATAGAACGAGTGGGCTAATGACTCACCCGGTCTTTCAAACACCGAGCGACACCTTCGCAGAAAATTTTTGCAACGTAAGATTTCTGCAGCAAGCACTAATTATCTACCGGAATAGTAATAGATGCATCCGCAACCTACTACTACGCTCTTTTACTCATCCACTCACTTTTGAAGACTGCCTTTGCACTAAACTCACTTCACAAGTTTAAATAGCCATGCTGTCGCATTAATTATTTAGGCAAATTGCAAACTTGTAAGACTAGTCTGTATCTTTACTGCGTACAGCAAGCATGAGCTCTACGTGGAAGAGTTGCGAAAATAGCACCAGTGTTAACGATCGTGAGAAGTGGAAGCTCAAATTATAATATTTAGCTTCTTAAAAATGATTAGGTATGTACCACTGAATGGATGCAATACCGTGTGAATGGACGAGCTAATGCTTAATATGCACATAACACATATGTAAATCCCTTTTCTTGGTAATTACATCGTGATAACAGGTTTGGGGCGCGCTATACACGAGGTTGGAAGTGATGCGCCGATGCGCGTAAAAAACACGAGGGTTAAAGATAGACAAATTATTCCTCCAAATAAGGAAATGTGAGGGTGCTAGGTGTTATGTTGGAGAGGACAATGTCAACGTCAACTGAGAATTGAATGCCCATATTATTAATTATGCAATAGGTACTATATAAACCTAAACCATTAAGATACAGTCAAATTACTGGATAGTGAATAGTGTAATCAGGTGTGGTAGGAGACGACTGGTGTGACGTCACTGATAACCAGTGGTAGTACCTATCATTTTTGGCTAGATCTACGACCAGTACTCTCGGCATTAATAAAAATGTGCATATGATTGGACCAGTCTGCATAACAACATTTTCGGCATGAGGAGCCTATGTGAATGGGCTTAAGATTCAGTGTGCGCTTTTGTAAGAAGTCGCGAATTTGATAAAGTCAAAGTATGAAAAATGCTGGTTCAGAGTGTTTCCCAATGGTTGATGACGCAAGACAAAGACGTGTATGAAGTAAGCGCTGAAATGTCAATTTGAAGGAATCAAGCGTGCTAACCAAACAATACAAAATTGTCAGAAGTTTCACTTCATTACACGCAATGAGGAATGCCAATTCGTCATCACTCTTGTAAGTCTTTTTCGTCTGTATATTTGGCATTTTCGCATTCCACAAAAAATTGCATTTATACAAGTGCCGGAGTGGTTCACACTGAATCAGGACTGTAATGTGTCATTTCATAAATTGTTTTTTTCAGAAAAGCATCAACGTAATGTCACGCCCATGAATATTGAAAAGGTAAAGTGAAAACTATTTAAAATGTACATAAATTAGCAAAATCTATAATTGGACATGTCAAATTTAGAAAATATTAGAAATTAGTATTCTTCTCATATTATTCGCAAAATGAAAGTGTTTCGGCGTTCCTGCCACTTATGCTGAATTTTCATATTAATACTTAAGCGTGAATAAGATTTTTCTAGACCACTTTTTCTTACCAGTCTGCCAAGGCCTTTAGCAAAGCACGTTTTCTAGTGTTGCTCCGAATTCTCACCCTCCTCCTACCACTCGGAGTGGCTGGAATTCTCGGCGAGCTGAATGAGTCGGGTGAGACCACAATTCTAATCTGAATGGGATGATGAGGCTGATGAGGTAGCAAAGGAACTGGGTTATGGCTATGGCTACTGCCATTGTACGAAGCCACTGTACTTGACTTAAACTGGTCACATGCAGCGCAGCACGAACTTTTCTTGGATTTCCGAGGAAATCTCAAGCTAATATTGAGGCACTCGGTAAGCATCATGGAGATCACTGATGACTTAATCTTTTTAATGACAACTTTTCAGCTTAATGACAGCTTCTTAAATTATGCAAGAACTTGAATTTAATTTTTTCCTCGCAGCTGCGATTACACAACAGAATTTCAATATTTTCCCTCTCCAGTCTCCATTGTTATGCTGCCAAGCGGATATGACTTGTTCGCAAGAACACTGTTCACTGCTCAGAAAACGGAAGAATACTGGGCGTTCTCCCTAAAACAAAACTTGGAAAGGGACTCTTGCCGTCTTGCCATAAACCATCGAACTTCTTGAGCGGAGTGTGGCATTGTACACACTTCAAAAAAGACGTTTCGTGAAATAATCAGCAAGTCATTTACCGTCCTCCCGACACGGTTGGAGGAGTAACAATGAAAACACTGCGAGCATGTTCTCAACTTTCCTCCTCATCTCTCGTAAAAATGCAACTTGGGATTTATAATCACTGGAGCGTGCACACCTGCTCCGCTACATCTAGTCAAAGCGGAAATTGCTCTTCACTGTGATTAAAACTTTGGACTTGCGAACTTACTAACATTTTGAAACTTGGCGTGTGTGTGAGCACCACAACGGTGCCCCTTTCAAAGAATTAAACTTCTTCTCTGTCCAAAAAAAATTATCTCGAAGTAAAATCGAATTATTATTTTTTCACTTTTCTAAACCAAAATTTCAAATTCAATAATTGAAAACTTTTTTCTGCAAAAATTTCACCAAAATTTTCTTTTTGGATGGAATACTAGCAGAAACAGCTATCTTAGGATTGAACACCAACTGAGCCAACTGGACAATAAGGCCTGAAGCTACCTCAGAAAACTTGATCTTCTAGTTTATAACTCTAAAGATTTTGCATAATTTAGTTGTCATGCAGTTCAGAGATGATCAGCGCTGGACTATATTTCTTGTAATATTTGAACTGTGCACACTTACATGCTATACCTGCACATACCATTTTTAATGAAAAAGGTACCCTAACAAATTACGCAGGAGTTTTTGTTTAAGCTAAAATCGCAACACACGCAAGTGGAGAACAAGTTCTTTCCGTAATAAATATCAAGGAACGAGTTTACTTGACAAAAACAATCCACCGAAATCACAGAAACTCTTGGACCTAAACAATTCTTGGAAGGCTCCTTTGTTTTGCACAAGTCTTATCAGCTTGCCCCAGGCCAAAGTAATTTGCAAGTTGCAATTTGCACTGAGCCCAGAACAACTTGTTATGACAAGCTACTTATTCTTACGTAGAAGGTAGTCATAAAAGTCTGCTTGCTCCCGAAGACAATTCCTGAAAGAGAGCAATATACCTTTTACGGAAATACTAGTCTTCAGTTCAAGTTTAAGGTCGAGAACAGTCAACTTCCTCTTTCAAATCACGAACATCATTGCCCCTGAGGAGACAATCTAGAAATCAGAGTCGGAAGGGGAAGGATAAGTCGTTTTGAAGTTGTAAATACCTCAGACAACAGTATGACTCATTTCCCCCGTTTACACGTTTTCACGTACCAGGGAAGTCTACCACAAGTACTCTAATGAGCCTGGCAACAATGCAATTATTTGTGATTGTTTTCGCATACCCATCCGCCAAATGTATCTATGTAAGGGATTACGATTTGAAATTTAGTATGGCCTGGTGTACTACCGCTTCCCTTTACATTTTTGCTATAGCACAATATTTCATTAAAAAATTGTTGCAGGATTTTAAAAGAGAGGTACTCTACTATATTCTGGCATGTTTTAATGCCTGTGACTGACAAGCGGAGAAGAAGGCTCAAACCTGTATATAACGTAGCATACATACCTACTCCATTTCCGCAGTTTCCCTCGTCCATCAAACATCACGCTTTGAGCAGTGAAGGAACGAGGAATGCAACCAGCATACTCTGTCCTGACTGTGTGGCTGTTTCACCTGTTTCACATTGGAAAGTGCATTGTTCTTTCTTATGTAATCGTAATCATCATAGTGGGACCGTATTGTTGATGATTATATGCTTGAATCACTTCAAAACCATAAATATGCGGTTTTTTTCTATACCTACCTCCTCCCCTACAATCTCAGAATCTCAGCTTCAGTACCCTAATCATTTATGAGCGGTGAAATGGAAAGAGTCAGGTTTTTTGTAAAAAAAAACGAAAAGCTCCCCCTTCAAAACACTCGCCATTATCTGAACTGAAATCGCTTACTGGCAGACATAGGGAAAGGATTGATTTCGTCAATAAGCGGAACGAGTGAATTTTTTTGTGTTTACAGATTTAATGTTTTAAAACGGAGTTGTAATAAAAAATGTCAGTGAGTGCTTCCATTTGGCAAGGAAAAGAAATACACCGACACTTTGTATCTAATAAATATGTATGAGTCAGTTTATAAATTGAACATTTTTTTGAACATTGTATTGTGACATTTGGCGAAGTACAAAATGTGACAGGAAGCCATGTTACAGCAAAGCTATACAGGTGATGGAATATATATTGCTGGATATTCACGAAAAAAATTATATTGCATGTTGTCAAGCTTGTTGTAACGTTTTTGTGTTTTCCCAACTATAAAAATTTTGAAGTGGAGAGGAATAATGCACGAGTTGTATCCTAATCGAGGAGGACGAAATGTGCTCTTTTGCTGAGTCTGCGTTAATTCAAATGGATGGTTTTTATTGTGCCTCACAAGCTCCCATTTAAAATCAGAATGGTTCAAGCAGACCCCAATGCAGACGCTGCGCTGCTCTGTGGTGGTTGTTTTCGCTGTTGTATTGTAATGAAGTGAGCAATGAGCAGGGGAGTTTGTAGATAAATTGCAATGTATTTTATGGCAGTATGCGTTAGCATCCGTTCGTAGTAGCAAACAAAGCAATATAAATGCTTCCACAGTTGTTGGTTCCACCTATCCGCCCAGTCCAAAAAAAATTACACGAGGATTTGAGAGAACATGAATATTTTTTTGCAGCACAATAGGTCATTTTTCATGTTCGCTAGGGTGTAGGATGTTGTAGCACTGGATTGAGAATGACTAAAATGATTCAACAAAAAGATGTTATGAATATCTGCATAATGCATATGTGGGGGGAGAACTGATCGATGACTTTTGCTCTTAGTCATGCACTCTGACTGCACACAGCTATAAAACTGCAATATGTAATTTCAGATTTTAAAAATAGATGACTTCATGACATAATGTGATCGTCAAAAATGGGAAGAGCATAGGAATATTGCTGGTAAATAAGGAGACGGCATTGCTTCCCTTTTTTAAATTGGATAATGGTGAGTTCATGCTGCGAAAGTGCATCTAGGTAATTACGGTGCAGATTTTGTTCTTGCTTAGTGAGAACTGCAACTGAAGACTGCTAGAGTAAATTGCTAATAAAATTAAATATGACAAGTGAATAGCGATAATTAATGTGCTTGGAATTCTATGCCCGTCCACGAACTCCTCTTAGCTAGAGACGATTCTGATGCAAATGAAATGCAATTGAGATGTTTAAAACGTTAGACATTTTCAGGTCAGTTATCCCCGTGCAATCTGCTGCACTTCACTTAATTCCAATTATCGCTGTAACTATAGTTTTCTCTAGAGGAACTTAGGAGGTAACAACAAATTTTTTTTGCATTATTCATGGCAATATCTTTCTTACTAAATCACGAAAGTGAATCAGTTTAGAGCTGATCTAATTTCGTGTTAAAACTTAAGTCAAATACACTGCTGGTGTAAATGATCTTTTGCTGACTGTTTTCTTGGAAGTGTATTTTTTCTCCGCCTTATGAATTTTAGTGGAGCTGGCAGAACTATGTCAGCATTCTATAGTGTTCAGAGATGTCTCATAAAACTCATGTTTTGCTCATTGGCTTTCTGACTTTATTGCCAATTCCATGTATACAACCGCTTGAAGAAATTTTCCTCTCTTTCTCAGGAGATCTGGTCGGGAAATTTTACAGAAAGTTGATTTATTGACCTAATTACTAAAAAGTAGTAAAGCCACTTGGATAATTGTACGCAGTATATGGTCTTAACACCAAGGAAGCTACAAGGAAATTAGTTTGAAGTCGGAGTGGTTTAATGATTTCTCACTATGAAAATGCGAACCATGTATATTACGGAAATAACAAGACGGGTAGGCACACGCGTTTTATGCAAAAAATGGGAATTTTTACAAAGTTTAGATTTGACAGATTATACCTTCAGCTGGGAAAATGAGTAGAAAAAATTCACACGGATTCCCGTAAAAACACTTAGGAAGCTAAAGCTGGACATCCCAGCAGAACAAATTTTTTCGTAACGACTTTTCACAAACATGACCATTAGGCTGTGTACACAAATCTTGATTTAGAGTGCTCTTAAGAAAGTTTCTTGAATTATTGAATGAAAATTTCTTCATTGAACGAGCCTACTTACTTGCATTAGGCCGAGCTATATGCGGGTGCATCAACTATCCATAAATGTATTGTGCAAAACTGCTCAACCTTGTACCGCCGATGAATTGACTCAAAGGTCAAAGTTGCAATTTGGCATGACTAGTTTGCAGAAGCTTTTTGTACGAAACTTGTATGCAATTCGACAGAAATACATCAAGATGCCAGCTGGTGGAAGGATTGTTTTTTGGGAAGAAATGCTCCAATAAGAAGAAACGGAACTGAATGTATATGATATAGAAAAAAAGTAGAACATAGAGCGACTTACTTTCCATCCGTCACATCTGCACATGCAAACTCGTTTCCTGCCACCTCTGCCAATTCTGCTTCCTCGTACAATGGCAAATCAGCAACGACGGAACACATTTTGCCGTCGTCAATGCAGTCCTGCTCTAGATTCGGGGAAGAAGTGCCTAGTTCAGCGGACTCTGAGCCAAACTCCTCCACTCTATTNAAGAAGTGCCTAGTTCAGCGGACTCTGAGCCAAACTCCTCCACTCTATTGACTTCTCGCTCAGTTGTACTTTCATCCGAGTCACCTCCACCAGGGCGTCTCCTCCCATCCCACACTTGTTCACTTCCTTCATTTCCGGACATTTTTGAATGATCACAAAACAACAGCTTTGCTCACGTAATTAATTGTAAATACTTTCACTTCCTACTCTTACTCTGATAAGAAAAAAATCTTAATTAGTTTTATAAACTGATCACGACCAAATCTCTCAATCTGTTCTTCTTGGACAACCCCAAGCGACTCAATTCTCCATCCATCTGAGCGTCGTACCATAGTGGGAGTTTCTTACAGGATCTACGCTTATTTACTTTTCTCTCGACATGAAAAAAAATGTTTCCATCAACATGCACTTCGCTTGCTATACAAAGTTCTTATGCGCCGGCCGACCTACTAGCCAAACATATGTGCTTGCAAATTGGCTAATGCGATTACACTGGATATGCATGTTCAATATACAAAATTCTTTCGCTTTAAAGCACATGTAAACACTTTGCATAGTTCATATAAAAACTGTGCTATTATGCTTCCCAATGAATGAAACAGACTTTCAGGAGAACTTCGTGAAAATCATTATGAGAAGTTTAGTTTAGAAGAGAAGTCACAGGTATTTTATTTTTCAACTATTAACTGAACAAAGGGTAAAAAAATATAAACGAGAGTCATCATCATCTTGTCGTCACTGCATGATCGTTCCCACAATGAGGTTGATGATGATGAGGATGACGGTATCAAGGTAACCTCTTCAAAAAAAGAACAAGGTGCACGATCACTCTCTAAAAAGTGTATTGAAGCCTAAAGCCGTCGTGTTGTCGTAACCCTATGCCAGAAAAATTATAATGATCTTGATAAACATTGTCCACCAAATGTAAGAACATGTAAAATGTGTATTCTCTACTCACCATCAGCTTCAGATGAGGTTTGCTGTATGGTATTACTCGCGGAGAGAAGGCCAAGCAACAAGAAAAATTGAAGTTGAGTTAAAACATTTTATGTATATTATTCCTGTAATCTTTTATAGTAATAAATGGATGCATGCATTATTAGAAATGGGTAAAAATTGTTCTTGCCAAATGTAATACTTGAGCAGAAGAGATTCACATTACATCTAATGGTTTTACATTAGATGAATCTGAAAATGGAAAGTTGAAAAGAATTAAAATGCAAAGGAATGGAGTCCATGAGCGGCACAAATCTTTGTAATGCAATTGGTTTAAGGACGTTACTGATATACTGGCGTCTTCTATACACCTAGCTAACCACTAATTACCTATAAGCA
>JAHZND010005137.1:0-30211 GCA_027744115.1 Acrocyrtus sp. NNG-2020 | reverse complement strand
TTGTGGGAGCGATGGAGTCACATACAAAAATATTGGAGTACTTGCCTGCGCTCAACTATGCAACATTCGTAAGGAACATTTTACAAGTTTCAAACATATATATTGATGGTAATGAAAATTATTCTTTGCAATTTCGCGGGCTTTTACAACGAAACAAAAGTAGAAAAATTTTCTAAAATCGATCAGATTGGGAAACAGCATTGCAAATATTTTGTATTGCTAGACGTCGGTTAAAATATTATTTATTTGTAGGTTCATAGTCAACTTGATAGGTCTAATATAAACGTGATAGAGGTATCGTTCTCGGCAGTTCCGTTTTCCTTTCTTTTCCCTTTCTTTTCCCTTTTTTTAGTATTTCTCTTCAGAGAGTTCATAAAAAGAGGAAAAGAGAGAATGAAAAAAGAGGATACAGAAAAATTTGCCTAGTTTTAAAAGACTGGCTCCTAATTTACCTACTTGTTCATCGTGCATCTATCTGATTTGCATAATTTTCGACTAATCTTTTGACCCGCAATTTTTTAAAATTTCATTTTTTGATGCGGTCCCATTATTTTCAGATCTTAAACTGGTCAACTTTGGACCTTGCGAGGGATCCATTCTTATTCCACACACTACGCTGCCTCCAATCCCGACAACCACCATGATGAACATTCACGGGATCCTGGTGGACCCCCGGAAACTTGTGAAACTTGAGAACAGCAACGAAGAAATTTTGGAATCGCTGAGGCTCCGAATTAAGAAACGGATGAAGGGATATGTGCTTCCCCCAGAATGGAGGAAATGGTGTGACAAAAATCCTGACGTTTGTCACTACGGTTTTCATCCAAAGTACAATCCAGCGATATACCTGATTCCAACTGATGACGAAAACGCTGGCTATAAGGATGACGTATGGCGGCATGAACACGCTGAGATGATTAAGATGAAGGTGGCAAAGCTAAATGGAGGCGTGGTTCACCCCAAGAAGGGAGATGGACGACACACCTCTGGATTATGGGGTACGGTGAAAGAAAAAGAGTGGTTTTAGGTTTTAGACATTCAGAGTTTCGACTTCGACAGGTGAAACAACTCGTCGAAGTCGTAATTCTATCCTCTTAAATCATTTGCCAATTTGGTGGTTAAGTGCTTTCCACTGAAGGTCACATGCTTTTATTAAATTACCGATTAGCTTTGGATAACAAAGAACTTGTTTATTGTGTAGCTCCTTTTATAATTTCATATCAATAAAAATTAGGATAAAGCTTATTGCCAATGTTGCTTCATTTTCCAAAATTTTGTTCTTCTTGAACTTGCAGAACAAGGGTACTGTATGATACAAAGAATCCACAAATCTGCATAAATAAAAGGATTAAATGCTTCAGAAATTATCGACACTCGGACATCTGGAGTCAAAGTGAAGATATTTAGAAATATTGCTCTACTTACTGAACCCAATAGATTTCTGGTAATGGTAAAATATCCACAGGAGAGACCAATTGGAACCGTCTCCATGTCGTGCTTTAATGCAAGTAACTGATACCGCTCATCTGCATTACATTTTACATTCCAGGTATGGTGTCTGATACACTCCCTCAGAATTCTTTCTGCCTATTATTTCCAAGAAAAGATTAGTCTTTTTATGATTTCAGTAGCAATTTGCACGTCAGTATTTTCAAAGAAGTTGATTTTGCACCTTTGCGTTAGCACTTGCAGCAACAAACATTGCCAAGCACTGAAATGAGACGTGGGATATTAAGAGAACCTTCATTGTCATTGTAATGGGAATACCCTTCCTACTGATTAGTAGCAGTTGGGGGACACCAGCAATAAATGCAAGGATATAGATGTAAACTACAATGAGCAGACATCCAAATAGCGACTCACTTACAGTTGTGATTTCCAGAGCGTTTTTATAAGCTTGCAGAACTTATAAGATCGCAATAGATACTTTTTATGGACACAATAATTTTTATTGCAAGTTGATCTAAAAAATAAAATGGCCATTTAGTACTGACCTTTGACACCTGCTCCATAAGATTCAGTAATACGAGTTGAAAACTCGGTGTCCATGTAATATTTGATTGTGAGCGAAATTACGGTGATTAAAGCTGACATGTTTGTCTGGAGTGAAAATACAGTGTAGAGCGATAGCTTACCCAGGAAAGATAGAGTAGGTGTACTGTAAGCTAAAAGACTGTCAGAGGATTCCAGTCGAAATAAAATTGAAATTAGGGATGAAACGACCTTCCAAAATTCAGTGTTGTTCGTTTCTCCAGATTGTGTGAAGAAGCCAGAGTACAATGATGGCATGAACATTGCGACGCAAATGAAGACTGTCTACTGGCAAAAATGATAATTTCGCAATTTGTAAATACTATTAGACTGGAAGTTGACAGAGCTTAAATGCAAATTTTACTATCAGTTTTGGCTTCCAGGGATATCCCTTTGTGGAAACGCATGTTATACGGACAAATGTTGCAATATCCTCACGCTTCCACCATAGAATGTACTGTAGCATAATCAGGGCAATGGCACCGGTGACGCTGTTGACAATATTGAACAAAGAAGAAATTTGCACTTGAAGATTTTTTAGTCCCAGTAGCCTCCGGAGCGACAGATGGATCCAACAAAGATTGAAAATTAAGATTATTATGTGAAACACTGCGCAGATAACCTTTAATGAATTGGAAATATTAGAATCATGAATGTTTACCGCAATGGACATTGCCATGTAAAATCGATCACATATTGGAGAGATTTAGTGCAAACCGTTAAATGTGATGTAATTTTGCATAAAGACAGAAGTATGGAATCTTCAAATCTTACCATTCTGAATTTACTCGACTTCTCCAATCCATGTGGTAATCCCTTCTCACGCAAAATCTGAAATGGGGCTAGGTTAGCAATTGTAAAAATATTCAAGAGGGTCCCAAAGTATGGTGTATCTTTTTGCAAGCTTTGGGCATGGCCATTTGAATTTGAGCTGCTGGACATATTTCACAGAAATTTCCAATTTTGTAGCTTGATTTTGCCCATAAAACTACAATTTTAGAAAGTTACGAATAGTTCTACGCTGTGTTACGAGCAATGAAATAATTTTCATGTTTTCTAAAGTGGTCACATGTCATGTCACACCTATTTGAATAGATAATTTAAAGTGTTCGCGTGAATGGGCGTGACGACAACTGGACACTGAATTATTAAAATTAACAGCAAACAGCACATTTGAAGCAGAATTTATTTGTCAAACTTTTCTTATCATTTAAAAATATCATTTTGACTTTGGACAAATGGGGTTCATGGTTCGTACATGAGTTCATGCTTTCCCTTCCAACTCTGCAAACGTTTAAGAAACATTGTTGTATAGATAGCCTTGCCTGTGATAGGTTGAGCACCTATTTTTCAGGTTACATTAGGGTTTAGCTAGGGAATTTTACATTAGGTTTTAGGGACAATTATAGTCTCGATAAGCCCCGATGTGGGGCTTCCCATTGGTTACTAGCACCATATATTGTAGTAATTAGAAAAGGGAACAGCAAACAATTTTAGGTTCCACGTCCCCTTTTCCACGAGTTATGTATTCCAATAGTTTTTTCAGACCTACATACCTAGGTAGGTATTTCCTGTGGTCATGCTTCCTTTTCCATGAGCTTCCATTTCCAGTGCCTACACATTCCGTAACAATTATTCATATTGCGACCCACACATTCAATATGATACTGATCGCAAAACTATCACGAACCATAACGGTTCACTTAATTAATCAGCCGTTACGAATATAGAGTACACACACCCTCTACCTAGTCATATCAGCAGTAACGCTTACCTCTGTAGTGACTTACCAATTGCCACCTACTCATAGAATTTTCAGCCAATGATGAGAAGCTATAATCTTTTTTCACGTAAATAAGTTATTATTCATTATTTGTAAAACTTATCATTTATTTGGAGAGGCCATTAAGGTTGCAGTTATTCTGTCCGTTAAACTTATCAAATCAGATTAAAATACATCAAAAATATCATGGGAAACTATCAACATTGGATACATGATTGTACCCTTAAGAAGGATTGTTAAGGTACCCCCTGTAAATACGTGCAATTGATTTTCTTGTAGTTAGTTTTGGGAGAGTTTTGGAATTGTACTAAATGACATGCCATCATGTTAAAGTAAAGGAATGAGCAAAACGCAATCATATCAATCAATAAAAACAGCAATCGCCGATATTTTTCTTTGACAAATTGATTAACGTAAATCTATAATGAGCGATGAAGAAATATTTAGGGTTTGAAATGCACTAAAATTAAGTAGATTTGTACTACCAGTACTGCGATCGGTCACGTGCATAGCCTGTTGTGTCTTTTGCATCGCTTCGTGGAATTATTAGCACAATTGACCAGAAATCGCTAAATAAAATCAAGCAATTATATTTAAATAGGCACATAATAATAGCTCCTTCTTTGGCTACTCATTATAATTAGAATAGAATCTATGTTAAGTCAAGTATCATTTTTTTAGCTTCAGTTACATTTCCGCAGCTAGTACGTTAGAGCCTAGAGCAATTTTTTTTACACTAGGAGATGTAAAATTTTGTAGCACAAGCATGTTTACACTCTGTTGATGTTTTATAGCACACTGTGAGTGCTTTATTTGGCACAGAAATATTATAGATCACGTTCTTTAAGGTGATGCCGACAAGTTTGTACGCTGGTTTAAGTACAATGTACGACGATGTCTCTACCGTTTGGATTTGTTCTGATGATAACAAATTGATTTTTAACATTGTTATAGATGACTACAAAATTGTATTTAGTTTATGATGTGGCACCCACCAGCACTATTTATGTATATAATTTTAGCATTGTGAAGCGCTACTTACATCAAATGTGGCTAGTTAATTGGTGGAAATCTGATCACTTATAAAAACGAAGAGTGACTAAATTAAATCAAGTCAGTTAGTTTCTGCCCTCTCGCAATTTCAGTTCATATCGTAATAAAACATGGCTCGTTTCGCTGCTATCATCGTAAGAATATAAACTTTAAAATTTCAGTTTAATTTGTTTAATTATTCAATCAATTAACTTGGTATTAATACTCGTGTGTACTTTTCCAATAGCTTGCTTTTGTTGGAGCTGCTTCAGCCCAACTTCTTGCAGGCCCAGTAGGATTGGGTAGAGGAGTTATTGCTGGCCCAGTAGGATTGGGATTGGGCAGAGGTATCATCGCTGGACCCGTTGGATTGGGCGTTGGTGGTCTTCATCATGGCGTTGGAGTCGTTGGTCACGGAATCGGAAATCATGGTGTAGCCCTTGGCCATCACGGAGTTTTGGGTCATCACGGTATTGCCGGTCACCACGGAGTTTTGGGTCATCACGGTATTGCCGGTCACCACGGAGTTTTGGGTCATCACGGTATTGCCGGTCACCACGGAGTTTTGGGTCATCACGGAATTCTCGCTCATGGCCATGGCGTTGGTCTCGTTGGACACGGAATTGGACATCATGTAAGTAGTAAAGTAACGGAAATATTTATACCATTCAGGTGATTGTGCAACCGTTATAATAATTTTCAAATTATTTTGTTGCAGCACGTTCCAAACTACGCCTACAGCTACGGAGTTCATGACGGTCACACTCAAGACCAAAAACAAGTTTCCGAGGTTCGTCATGGCGCCGTTACTCACAACCAATACAGTTCCCATCTTCAACATCACGGTTGAAAGTAGTCATTTTTAAATCTCAAAGTCAATTTTTACCCAAACGCATACGTTTGTTTTACTTGTTTACTCCTCAGCTCCCGTTTAAGCTATGTAATAAATAAAATTATTTTAAAACAGTGAATTACAACGCGTATTTACCTAAACCTAATACAATTCTCATCAACTGTTTGTTAGATTTTTTGATACGAAATACTCGTTGGAAATTAAAAACTTCGCATATGTTTTTCAAATGCAAACAATATGGTCTAATAATATTAATTATTGTGAAAAGAACAACGCGAAAATCATCAAGCATACTAAAAGTTTTACTGGTCACAAGTAATTTTCCTACATTGCTCATTCATTGTCATCATCCATGTTCAATTGTCACTCTAAAGAATAGAACTTTCTTTTCATTTCTCCGAGTTTGCGTTAACATTACCGTCACGCATGTACTTAGTTCCCTTTCCTTTCCGAGTCTTCACATTACGTTTACCTTCGAAATTTTTGGAAAGGAAAGCGCATTCATCGTCTGGCAATCTTTCACTTAAGATTAGGGCAAACAAAATGATGATGAAACAGTTTACCTGTGCTACACGGTGTGTCACCACGAACAAAAGTAAAAGTGACAACTAGCAAATTTACATGAGTTACATACACGGGCGATCGCAATAAGTGCAAAAATCGTTATTAGCTCAATGCAGTTGTTCTCATAACTTTTATACCTACCTATACTAGTTTCTGCTTTATAGATAATTTTATCTCTAGCTTTTGCTTGTTCCACTTGGGTGACCCCTCTAGCATGTGGCTACGCATATTTCTACATTCTGCGTTATTTAGTGCGTCAGATGCGATTTTATTACTTATTAAAAATTATAGGTATAGAGTATAGATACATACATGCATTTATGAAGTATCTATTAATTAACAAAGGAATAGTAATCTCAACGGTAGAAATTGTATTGCTGACTAATGTAATTTAAATTAGCAACAAAAGAGTTAAAATTACCTATGCACAAGCTACAAATGTATATCTCAAGCAGGAGGAAATGAATTGGCTGATGATGTAATAATCAGGAAAGGGAGACATCATCTAGCTAGTGCACATGTACAAAGAGGAAATGCAAAATCGAGCACTTTGTGGTAGCGGTAGTTATATTTGGAAGATTTACTCCGACTTATCTAATCTAATCTACCTAATCATCGAATGCTGGCTGGCGGTGATGGACGACTGTGGTTTCTTTGCTTAATATCGGATTTCTTAAAAAGTTGTTTTCGCCTTAAGTACTCACAGCGCATTCCTTTCAGGCATTACGGTTAGCCCAAGATTGAGTTAAGGGAGCGTGAAATATTTTATCATATCTTTCGCGATAATTTCAGCGCTTTATCTTTAGAAATATAGCCAGATTAGCTGATAAGTAAGACAATTAAGACTAATCTTTATGATAAAAATGACATGTAATCTGACTACTCTTACGCCACCGCATCGCCTTATTCTGGTTTTACTTTATCTTCAAAGAAAACCAGGGTGTCAAATTGAAAAAGCTCGTTTTTATAAGGCGTTCTCAGAGATGAATTTTTGGTGTACAAATAAATGTTTTTGTTAATTTTATAATATCTTAATGAAAATGACTTGGCAGAAATAATCCAAGTTTTATACTCTCTAACCCAACTTAGCTCCTTGCCAAATAGTGTGCTTCGGAGTTTATTCTCAACGGCAATGCAAATTGCAACGTTCTAAAAATGCATTTAATTGTCACGGTTAATCTTAATTGTAATTGCACGTTAGTTATCTGAATCTACAAGCTTTTTAACATTTAGCTGAAATCATTTCAAGATTTAGCAACATAACTGACCCTACCCCCTTTTTGAAAGTGGAGCTCTAAAGCTAAATAAAAAAATTACATAAAATGCGTTTTCCAAACTTTAGTAAAATGGCGATAATTGTATGTACTTATAGTTTGCATTATGCAACCGCATGCAATTTTTAAGAAAAATATATGACAAAAAGAGGCACTCATATGAACGTGACATGCCTGCTTACAATTTCGAGCATGCAACACTCTCTTGTCAGTTTAAAATGATAACGCCTACTATTAAGAGGAGAAACATGCCTTTTAGAATTCCTTGCAAAATTCAAAACTTTGCAAGCACATCCAATACGTGCTGTTAATTATGTCACCCAAATACAATTGCAGCTAGACACCTTGCATTCATTTCTTGGAATGCAAAGATACGTTATGAGCGCAGAAACGCAATTTTAAAGATGGTGTCGGATGTGATCTGTGAAATTGGCTTCCTCTATCAAAACGCAATGTTGCCGTAGCATATGCCGTGCGCCTTATGTCAACTTGTTGCATTAGCCACTGACCACCCAAAAATATTTGAAAATGGTAAGCTATATATAGAAGCACTTGCACAGAGATAGTCTCTTGCTTAGAGTAGAGAGTGCCGCCGTTGTGCCAGCAGTTAAGTGGAAAGTTCGCCAAGTCTTCCGGAAAGCTGTTGCTGTGTTTTCATCACAAAATTTTCAAAATGGGTGCCGCTAATGTAAGTGCCAAGTGCTACGGAAGGAACCGGCGATTACAATTATTTCTGTATTTGGTTTAATTTACTAACGACAGGTTTTACGTTTTTCAGAATAAGGTTCAACAGAAACTGTCAATGGGCTTAATACTAGTGATTGCTATAATGATCTCCTCTTCCATGGCGGGACTAGTTGAATATTATGGGCCTCAGGATTATTACGTGAGTAGAGTAATTAACTACATCACATCCAGTAATCTAATTTATTGGTGTATTACATGCATAATTAAATGCTAATTTTTCTAGGCGTATCCTAAATACGCGTACAAGTACGGTGTCCAGGATAAAGTTACAGGTAATAATATTATAGTGCACATTTCGAATAATATTTAATATTCCCCTGGGACATGTCTGGGGCATTGTGCGATGTTCTAACCAAATTTTTACATTAATTGATTAATTTAGGTGATTTCAAGACAGCCCATGAGGTTCGCGATGGAGCAATTACAAAGGGATCGTATTCAGTTCTTCAGCCCGGTAAATTTTTTACGTGGTCAAGTTGCATATCTTTAGTAAAGTGCCATAGTTCCAAAGGGAAATCTTATTTAGCTAATTCTCTCATTTTCATTGTCTGCTAGATGGTATTCTGAGAACGGTTAAGTACACCGTGGATCCAAAAGGAGGCTTTCAAGCAACCGTTATTAACTCTGGCATTGGCATACATGGAAAAGCAGTTATCGTTCAGTAACGGGTCAAGTGGGCAGTGTGTTCCAACAATAATGGATGTGCGAGAAGACTACCTAAATTAAAAGCAGTGATCGATTCGTCAATAAATTGAAGTATGAGCTTCAGTAAAAAGAAAAACAATTTGTGTTTGACGTTTTATTGGTTAGACGCAAAGCAACGTGATCAATGATTCTGAAGGTCGAGACTGGCACCGTTTACTCCATTTTTAACATTTCGCAACATTATAGTGAGCCCACTTTTTTGCATACCTATGTACATACGTGGGGGTACAGTTCCTTCCATATCATAGAACCGAGTGAGCTACGAAATGAATGATTAGTCCAGCGCAGCTTTTCTGCAACTGGAACAGCTTATTCGTGCAGTGCAATGACATGGTCAGTTGACTTTCAGACAGTTTCAATGCAGATTAAGGGATCAAAGTGATCGGTTCAAATCACTGCCTGATCTAACTAGGTATGCAGACACTTGCCATTATCAAAATTTTACGATCGTAATTTAGTCATCGTCACTGGCTTCACTCACCATAGACAAACCATGACCTCAATTTGCACCCTATATAATATACTCCTCCTTAAAATTACTGAAATCACAACTGCATAGCTGTTTGCAAACGACTGCAACAGTAATGGTGGCAAGGGTAAGCATTCTGATAAGCAAAAGGGGTAAACTAAACACACGTAGCCAAAAGTTTCATTTTCCAAAGTCTTACAGTGAGATAATGATGAGATGCAGTGGAAACACCGCAGCCGTACAAAATGTATAAATATTTACTAAACCAAAAAATTTTGACAAACGCAACGAAGCGTTGTTAATCTGCACTTGCCTCTGGCAACGTTAAAGTCGGTAAGTCAAGTAACACTAGTCATAAGTTAGCTTATCACTAGCTGTGCGTGGCATCGTGGCATGCGCCGTGCAGAACAATAACGAATCATAGTAAGATCAAGTCATCATGATAAGCGATATACGTATCTTTAAAAAGGTGTATAAATGAAGTTTTAATGATTCCATTCATTTCAAAGTAGCGTGTACTCAAAAACAACAAAACTATAATTATCTTGATGTGCATTCCACTTTAAGGTTGATCGCATACCTACAACTCATCATCTTTCACTATGGCTAACTTCCGTTATGGCTGGAAAGTTGGCTGAAACTACAAGGGTGCAATTATTGATTAGCGATTACATCACACGAGCTGAATTTAAGCATTGAAAGGAGGCAATCAGGCATTGCAATGTTATGCTATGAGTCCCGGATTCCGGTACTTTTGTCGTTATATCAATATCACATAACTTGAAACCAATCATTACGAATAAAACCACTAATTTGAGTGCAGTCAGACTTGAGTAAACTGACCACAATAATGGTGACGGATGGCACCAAACCGACGACACATGGTAAACGGCATGTTTTATTGGGTGAGTAAATGGGCCAATGCATAATTAATCAGTGAAGTGATTTTTAATACCTTCTTTAATACTACTAAAAATCCTCGGCGAGAGAGTAACAATAGAGCAGCTTATTGATTGAGCTTATCATTTTTCTTTCTATAATTTTGGGGTAATTATCGGAAAGATCTGTCCTACTAGAAGAGGCTAGGTACATATGTTGAGCTTCTGAACTTTGGTTTTTTTCTTAATGGTTTTTACCAAATGAAGATTTAAGACCTAGCTCGTTTAGGTTTAACTGAAGGTACTCATCAAGCTAAAGTTACGCAGATGACTGATCACACTGAAAAATTATTATGCACACTGCAAAAAGAAATAATGATGTAATTTGTGTTGTTCCTTACAGAATAGTGTTAGGGACAATGCAAAGGTACAAGTGTAATTGGTTAATCTTAAACTAATCAATCGCAGTTAACATGCGTAACATGAGAGATGCGTATCAATGTTAAGTTGTGTGTGTGTGTGGTCAGGCGGAGTGGGAAGGTGGGCGAGTGCAAATTTTATCGTCTTGTTTACAACGATGTTGAACTTGTTGAATAAGACACAACTTTAGATTTTTGTATAAAAACGCCATCGCCTCAGATCAATCATTCAGTACACACCTGCCAACTTGACAAAGAACAACTCTCAAACAAGAGACAAAAACAACCAAACAAAAACTTCATCATGAAGGCTGTAAGTGCTTGTTAAAAAATAGGAAATTTGTGAAAAAGTTTGTTTTTAAATTGTTACTAAACATAAATTTGTGATTGGTTTCATTGTTAATAGGTTATCATTGCCGTTGTTGCTTTCGCCGCCTGCGCCTCCGCTGTTGGAGTTGGAGTCGGGGTTGCCCACGACATTTACGCCTACCCAGCTTACAAATATTCCCCCCCATGGTGGATTCCAAGCCCAAGTCATCAACAAGGGAGCCGCTGGTGAGTGACTAGATAACTGGATAGGTGACATGCTGTGACAGTGATTGACACTAATTAAAATAATTTTTCCTAATTTAGGTCACCCCGCCATTTACGGAATCGGAAAGGGAGTTGTCGGAGGACTCGCTCACGGAGTCGGAGTCGCCGGAGTGGGTCACCTTGGAGGAATCGGAGCTTACGGAGCTGGCCATCTTGGAGGAGTGGGACATCTTGGGGCTGGACACCTTGGAGTTGGCCACTTAGGAGGAATCGGAGCTTACGGAGCTGGAATCATCGGTTAAGCCATCATAACATCTTAATTTAACAGAGCTTATATAAAATACCTTTTCTTTCCAGAAATCTGAATTTTTTACTCTTTCTCTCTTGTCCATTCTTTATTCTTGACCTCCAAACTATTTATTTATCATGCCTATGATTCTGTGATACTTTTTTTCTACTCTTTTCTCTCTCCCTCTTTACTTCTCTTGTTTAATTATTTCTTTTCCTCCTCTGTTTCACCTCTTCTTGTCTAAGCAATGCATTTAAACTGCGTTGCAGGACTGATAAAAATCTATTCACGACGACCTTTGTGTCAGGTCCGTTTAACGACACTAATTTTTACACACCTTCTTAACTCTTTATGTAAGTGAAAAGATATTTTTGCAAATAAATAGCAGAAAACTACTTTTCTATTAAGAAACACAGTTCACCTCTTTCCACCTTACTTAACATCACTAAATCTCTATCTTATTGCCTGACTAACTACACTCTCATTAATATTCAATCTAATAAATCCAACCAACGGAAGCTACTTCCTCTTTTCCTAAGGAAGGAAATCCTCTCTGAAACATCTTTAGCAGAAATTTGCAAAGTAAAGCATGTCACTTACATGCCTACATTTTTAAGTACTTTTTAAATATAAATTATCAAAAAATTAAAATGGAAAAACACAAGTTAGCACTAACGTGCTATGTCTACTACATCCTTAGAATTTCATCCACATTACTTTTTATTGAGACGAATCAAGCGTCTTTTCATATAACAAAAGCTAAGAACTAGAGTAGCATGTGATCTCCACGTTTAAGATAAAAGCCGTGCAAAAACTCAAAATTAGAGTTTTGCGTCTGCTCTAAAGCATCGGCTAAAAATGACTAAACAAACAATCGCCTAAGCATAGACGGTGTAGGGTACGAGAAGGAAATCTCTTACCATTTTTATAACGGTGACTCCTTAACGCACAGGCAATAAATAACAAAAGTGCATTGATACATCTAAAATTTTTATAATGTGTCATTTTTCATAAACCAATGGGCGAGACTGGCTACAACCTGTAATTAATAATTTTTATCATTGTTCTTCACACGTTAGAGTAGCTTGATATAGGTAGATTACTGGTGTGAAATTATTTAAACTTTGCAGAATCATTGAAAATATTTTTCACGTCTGTACTTGACATTTCCTTAATTCGATGCAACACCAATCAATAAATACGTCGTAGTATTTGAATTATTCTGTCTGAAGGACTAGAAGAGATGCATTTTAGTATAAAAGGAGCTTCAACCTCAGCAAAGTTATCCATTCATCAACTTCTAGTTTCACAAAACATTTCAACTCCTAATCTCCTAAAGCCTTTCAAACGAACGCTTCTTTTTTTACACATCTTCTCGAAAACTCAGTTTTTTGATTTTCAACTCAAAACAAGACAAAAACCAGGGATTTCAACCCGATTTGATCAAAGTGTTATTTTTCCGTGTTATTTTTCCGTGTTAATTACCAAAGCACAACAATGCGTTCCTTTGTTTTTGCTGCTGCCATTGCTACTCTTGTAGCTTCCGCTTGGGGAGGAGCTATCGGACTTGCCGCTCCAGTAGTTCACGATACCTATGTGAGTACTTTAACGATTTTTCACTATTCGGTAGTTCAGCAAAGTTTTTCGATTTTCTTAGTGTAATCATTTTTTTTTATTTTATCAACAATCAACAGGCTTATCCACAATACCGGACATCCTACGGCGTAGCTGATAGGCTTACCGGTGATCAAAAAGCAGCCGTTGAAGTGAGAGAAGGAGGAGTTACCAAAGGAACATATTCCCTGGTCCAACCCGATGGTGTTGTCCGCACCGTTAATTACATTGTTACACCTTTAGGAGGATTCCAAGCTCAAGTCATTAACAAAGGAGTAGCTGGACACCCAGCAATTGTTGGAATCGGCAAGGGAATTGGCGCTAGAGGACTTGTTGGTGGCTTTGGATTGAACCTTGGATCCCACATCGTTGCCGGTTCAGAACACGCTCCTCACAGAGTTCCCATCACAGCAGCCTCCGAGGAAGTCCCAATCATTACTGCAGCTTCATCTGAATCTTCCGCTGAAGTAGTGTAATTTTGCCATATTATTAGCTGTTGCTTTCAACGCATGCATGCATGTTCATCAACAATAAGTCAGATTTTATGCCATTTTAATTTAGCAAGTAGCTCTAATTCCCCTTTCTACCCTTTTCCCTCTATATTCTCCCGCGATCCTCTCTTTTCTTTCCTAAAAATCTCTTCTCTCTATAACCCTCTTACTTTCATCTTTCCTGCCCCGCAATTATCCTGCTGCTATTTGCTAATTGCTAGTCATTTTTACCTCTCCAAAGTGCTTTTTAACTACCTACTTTTTGTTTCGTAGTTTTTTCTGCTTTGTTACCTACTTACTGTAAGTGTTCCATTTCTGTATTTTTAGTGGCCTTTTCTGCCATTCCAGCTTACTTTTTTGGAAGAAGCTGTAAACTGTAAATACATAAAAATACAAAAAAGTTAATAAAACATTTTAAAAATCTATCTAAAAATATTATCAGTGGTTTTGCAAATGATCCGTATCTGGCAAGTACTATGAGTGACAAACGGCAAAAATATTTTCCCTCCATTAATTTCATATCTATAAACGGCCACACCTGCATATATTGACTGATGAGGCAATTGATTAAAAAAATGGCTAGACTGCATAAACACACATGCAGGGAATATCGGAACGTTTCACATTGCACTTGCAATAGGTACCTTTATCATTAGGTACCATTTTAGCATGTCCAATCTTTACCACTAAACTTCGCAATAGATTAGCTCGGCATAAAATTGTGCAGACAGTAGCAATTTGGGTTTTGTAATTCCCATTATAATTAGCTAAATACGACGCAGTAGGTTAAAAGCGCAGAATAAGAGCTTCCCTACTGTTCTACAAAACTGATTTTTATTATCGGATACGGATGAAAGAGCAAATTTGAGTTTCGCAGATTAGCAAGTTTATAGGGAATATTATAAGGTGAGCAGTTTTACCATCTGCTATGCAGTACCTTACACCAAACGTACTACCTTAAATCAGGTCCTCCTTGCACAGTAAAGTTACTGAAGAAGATGAAAACGACGCTTGATATCCCATTTCAGTCGCTGCTATGTAATTAATTCAAAAAATTTTGGTGGTGATTGATTCATTTTTTAGCAAATGTGCACGCCTCCTCTCGTTGCAATCTGACCTGTAGCGTGGAAAAATCATTGAAAAATGGCTTTTATTGGGAGTAAATGGGCGACCCTACCCCAATCCTTAACTTGTACCCTGTTACCGTCAGCATTCTGATGAAAATCATTTGCCATATGTGCTAATAAGTTGGATTACACATTAATAAATGACAGTAAAGTTAAGACTTGATGTCAGCGCCTTCATGTATCAGGCTGAATGCGTTTTCGTTCACATTGCGCCCAATCAGAAATGCAATTATAAAAGTTAATTTAGGAATGAAGACACAACCCCTTGAGCTATTGTACTAAAGTAATTTAATTATTCAATCAAGAATAAAATTAGTGAAACGACTAAAGCTGATTTTAGCATTTGGTATAAATACAGTTGCCATTTTCATTGAAAGCATTCAGTCATCACCTGCCGTTCCAACTAACAATCCAACTAATAATTCTCATTCATTCGGAATTTTATTCCAATACAAACAACCAACCAAAATGCAATCTGCTACCGTAAGTTTCCCGAAAGAAAAAAAGTGCGCAATGGATTCAAGAGCAATTCAGGAATTTAAAAGTGTATTTGTTTTTTATTTTACAAGGTTTTCTTTGCCTTGGCCGCCGTCATCGCTTGCTGCCTCAGCCGTTGACTTGGTCCATGATGTCTACGTAAGTGTCTTTACTGTAAAGTTGCGGAGATGAAAAAAGAAAAAGAAAGGGGAATGTAATTCAAATGATTTTCTCCTCCATTAGGCTCACCCAGCCTACAAGTTCAGCTACGCCGTCGCTGATAAGCACACCGGTGACCAGAAGTCCGCCTCCGAGGTCCGTGATGGTGGAGTGACCAAGGGAAGCTACTCCCTCGTCCAGCCCGATGGTGTCCTCCGTACCGTCAATTACATCGTACGATTTTGCTATTGATTGGGTTATGCGATTTGTGAAAAGGAACGTGGTAATTAACATCTCTTTTTTACATTTGGTAGGTCACCCCCCATGGTGGATTCCAGGCCCAAGTTATCAACAAGGGAGTCGCTGGTTCGTTATTTATCCTCATTTTAATACTAATTAAATAACTCCGAGTTGTTGCAACAGGTAGTTGGAATATTTTTTTAAATTCAGGTCACCCAGCCATCTTTGCTCACCACGGTCTTGCTCACGGAGTATGAACTCATTTTATTTTTATTTTTTAAATATTTAACCGTATATGGTAGCACAAAATCTATAACGAAAATTATCTAATAGCACGGACTTGGACATGGACACGGACACGGACTTCACGGAGCTACCAGCGTTGTTGGAGCTATCGGAGTTCCAGTCGCTGTTGGAGGTCTCCACCACTAACTTTACGCGTCTTCCTAATCATCGTTTTTAAATTGAGTCTGCATAAAAATTTAATAAATATTCCGCCAGAAAAATCGAACTTAATTTAGCTTTTTCTCTTTTCCTTCTACCTCCTCTTCTGTCTCTTTTCCTAGTCTTCTTATTTCAATCTTCTCTACTACCTACTGCTTATACACTATCTATGCCAATCGTTTTCTGTGATACATTTAACCGTAGATCTGCTACGTACTAATTGTATGCAACAGTTTTTTAAATAAATCTATATTCTTTTACATAAAATTTACTCAAAAATGCTTTATTGCAGCCTATAAACTTTTCAAAATTTCAAACTCATCTTTAATTAACTTTACAAGTTGCTTTGTCTGTGTTTCCGTAAGGATGGAATCGCGCACAGTCGCTGTCACCACCATAGAGTCTTTGTAGCTGAATAAGCACACCATCGCTCCTAAAATCATAGATCATTAAATTATTTAAATTAATCTTTTGTATGCGCATAATTCGAATAGTTACTCTCCAAAAAAAATTATTACGGGTTGCTCCGGAAGTCATCACAAATTCGGAACAGGGAGCAGATCCAATATTAAATCCTTCTACATCACTGGCAATATTTGAAATTATTAGTGGAAAATATGCCGGTATCGAGTGCTTATAGCGGAGCGCGCTGAACCAATTTCCTTGCTGGAACATTATCGCCTGCCGGTACTGATGAAGAGTAGATGACTTTAGCATCAGCATTATTTCGTTGCACTTTGAAAGTCTTTCAACGCGAGAAGTGATTTCAGTAGGTAGGTCCATTAGACTTATATGGCTATAAAATATAAGTCAATACCAATTTACATTACAGTGATATGAAATAAAAAGTACTTATAGTACTTACGTAGCATGCATTAAATATTTAATTTTTACTTATGATTTGCTAATGTGTCTGGATGACCCATCTTTGGCAGAACCCACTGGATTGGCATGCACCTTTCTCCATGCCTTTTATCACTTTTTGTAACCGCGCCTGCAACAGCAGCCATTATTACTGCAGACGCAGTGACGTTGTTTTTCTTTGCTGTAGATTTTACATCATTCAAGGAAATTTTGTCGGAAATTGCAATGTTCATTTGAGAATCTTTGTGCTGAAGCCAAGTAGGTATCCAGTGAGACCTCTCACATCTTTTGGAAGCGACCTTAATTAAAACTTGCACATAAACGAAGTGGAAAGGTAGGAAGACATAGTAGCGGACTTTGTCCAGAACTGATGTGTTAAGATACTGCACATTAGGCTCCTTCAAACTCTTCTGTCCAAGACACTCGACAAGTACTTTCACGCATGATTTTGAGTCTGCAAGGGTATGATGTATACGGAAAACCAGTAAAGTCTTGTTGGGATTGTTGGCGTAGTTTTTCACGAGAACAATATCCCAAGGGCTCCTCTTCGGAGTATACTTTTTATTTATCATTTCCTGATGTACTTTTGACATTGAATGGAAGTCCTTGCTGAAAGGCTGTTCCGTTATGTGGTTGGCGATGTTGAAGTAGTCATCATTCTTCCAGAAATTATATCCCAAGAAGCTAGTTTTATATTGCTTGAACTCTGGGTAGCGCAGCTTATCTTCTCCAGTTTTCTTATTGGAGAGTTTGGCTGTCAAAACGTTATCAACGAACAGTTTCTGAAGTCGGGACAGCTCAAGAATTCCTTCGAGAACGAGAGTGTACACCAACGAATTGCTCGGTCTACTACCACTACTGTAATCTTCGTCCACTGAATTGTCGAAACAATCAAAGCCTTTCCCGTACGATGGCATCCATTTCTTTACAAATTCAAGAACTATCCAACGAAGTAGGAAAGCTGGAATCCAAAGAATGGTGAAAATTGCAGAGTGAAATGCAATTTTAAGAAACAGTACAGCCTTATCTTGCTTCATGTTATTACTCTTTGGAAATGATCTCGATAAAATTTAAGATTCCTTTAGCCCTTTAGATGTTCGAGTAAATAACTGTCACTTCAGGCTGCATCCCTAAGGAATCCCTCTGTCTGTGGAACACAACTACACGTGTTTGGTGACAAACATATACAGCAAATGCAAGTCACGACTATGTAGTCTATAGTTGTTTATGTAATGTTATGTAACTCGCGTTTTGCTAGGTTATGTGCTTTGCTATATTCGTATTTTGGACATTGTCCTATAATTCCATCATCCAAATAATGTTTTTACTGGCCGATTCAAGTACTGTAACTTCCAGTACAGGATTGTCCAAGTTGCAAGGTAGGATGTAGGTAAACGTGCGAACTTCATGTGTAAAATTGTACTACACAGAAATTCTATGACATTCTCGTTGTGCACTTTTACATCCTCCGTTCAAGGCCACATCTGTCATACACGTCGAGATTTAGATGTAGACAAATATGTATTAAGTGTGATAAGAGAAATGATAAGGGAAATAGTAACGAATCTTTGATAAAGCTTAGCATCTGAGGATTTAATTTGGTAATTAAACTACATCTTATTCTTAAGTAATAATTTAAATAATTCATCATTATTAAGTTAAGGCATTATGTTTATTTAGATATTTTTCGCATTACTTGAAACTCTTTTGCAATCATGTCTACTAAATGTTGTGTCTCCTTTTCATTTAACAACCCATCTTTTGTTGTTGCTGACACTTTGATGACATCTTTGTAACTGAATGCGCAGATGATTACACCTGCAAGAAAGAAATTGAAAATAGGTTAATGCAAAATGCAAATTAACACCGCTTATGAACGGCTATTACTGTATATAACATTACCGCAAGCTCCGGAAAGTGTACCGGGAGTCATGTTTAATTCAGAACAGGGACTAGAACCAATCTGGAATCCTTCTGTATCACTGGCAATATTCGTCACTATTAATGGAAACACCGTATTGGCCATGAACTTCTCTCGTAGAGGACTGAACCAAGTTCCTTGCTGAAAGAGAACCGCTTTATCATAGATATGCAATTTTGAGGATTTCAGCTTGAGAAATATTTTGTTGCATTTCTGTAATCTGTCTCCAGCGACGCTTATGTCCGTAGGCAAGTCCATAACTGCAGAGTAGCTGTAATTCCATATTCAAAACAAAGAGAACTACTTTAATTAATGTTCATTTAATTAATGAATTAACTTTCATAGTTTAATACCGTTGCTGTTTCTCATAATGAATGACCCAAGTAAAAGGTCTTACTTGTGATTGGCCAGTTTGGCAGGATGGTCAGGCTTTGGAAGAACCCACTGAATTGGTATAGGATTCTCTGTTAACTTCTTGTCACTTTTGGCAATTCCGCCTGCAACTGCTGCCATAATTACTGCTGAAGCTGTGACATTATTTTTCTTTGCAATTACTTTCACATCATTAATGGAGATATTTTCAGTAAAGGCAACATTCAGCAAAGGCTCCTCCTCTTTCTTCCATTTCCAAGGGCATTTGTCTGCTTTCAGTGAAGTGAAATGGCCCAGCACTTGTACGTACACAAAGAAAAATGGGAGCCAAACATAGTACAGAATCGTGTCTAGTATAGACTTATTCGAATACTGAACATTTGGCATTTTCAACTCCTTCTGGCCGAGTCCTTCCACAAGCACCTTCAAATTAGAAATTGTATCTCCAAATGTGTGATGGCAGCGGTAAACCAGCAACGTTTTTTGGGGTTTATTTCCGTAGTTTCTTATCAAAGTAATTTCCCACGGGCTTTTCTTCTTTTGAAACTTCTTATTAGTCATTTCCGTATGAATTTGTGATAATGACTGGGAATGCTTTCCAAATGGCTGCTCCGTAATGTGGTTGGCGATATTAAAGTAATCATCCCTTTTCCAGAATTTATAGCCCGCATAATCTGTCATAAACTGTGTAAACTCGGGATAGCGCAATTCATCCTGTCCAGTCTTCTTATCGTAAATTTTTGCTTCAAGAACATTTCTAGTGAAAAGTTGGCGAAGCTCACGGAGCTCTATCGGTGCTTCCAATACAAGGGTGAATACAAGTGGCGTTTTTGGGTGTTTGTTCCAATAATCTTCTTCTAGTGGAGCGTCAGTATAGGTAAATATTTTCCCGTAGGATGGTTTGAACTTTTTTACGAATTTTACTAATATACAACGCGTAATAAAAACTGGAATCCATAGAGCTGTGTACAAGGCTGAGCTGAAAGCTGTCCTTAGGAAAACTGACCGCAGCTCTCCGAACCCGAATGTGCCCCTATTTTTCGTCATATTTGAATTTACATATAACGCTGTTACCCGTTTCACACAATACTCTGTTGTAGAAGGAAAGAGGACACAAATTTTGATTTTGGACCTGGTTTGTCACAAAAATGTCCAATCAGAATTTTGTGTACTGAATTTGATAAGCTATATTGTTTCAGATATGACAAAATTATTTGTGCAATACAAAATGTGCCATCAGGCAGTGCGTGCAAGTTGTGCTAGTGCTAAATTATATTCTGGAAATTATACTGTCTTTTAATTTTACTTGTCATTTTGTGTTGATCATCAACTTAAAGCTCAAGCGCTGTGTGGTACAGATAAATATTTTTAATTGGAATCTTAACACAATACCGATGCCGATACTGATATCACATCACCAATTACTGATTTCAGGTGGATATACATACGTGCATTAATGCAAATTTTAATACTAGGTAGTAGTACGCAAACTTTTATCCATCAGATGCTTGAAGCTGTCATTATTAAACAAATAAAAAGATAAGTTTATGAACAATTTGTGCATAAAATAATCTTTTGTCTCAACCGTTAACACAGAAGTTAAATAAGTACATTATATCTCAATTTAATACACATTTTCTCCTATGTCAAATTCAAATTAGTTGCCTTCATCAAAACTGCAAACTCTTTTGCTATTAAATCAACTAATTTGTGGTTTTCCGCTTCGCTTAAAACTCCATATTTTGCTGTTGCGGAGACTGTGATGACATCTTTATAGCTGAATGGGCAGATGATAACGCCTGAAATTATTACAATAGAGTAAAAAAAAGTAATCATTAGCTTAGGTCCTTCATTGTTCATTGGTTTCAAGGACATCGAGAAAATTTGGAATGAAAAAGTGCAAATTACAGCTACATACCGCAAGCTCCTGCCAGTGGGGCACAGGTCATAGTGAATTCTGAGCAAGGACTAGAACCAATCTGGAATCCTTCTGTATCGCTGGCAATATTCGTTACGATTAGTGGAAAGACCGTATTCTTTACAAAGCGTTCTCGCAGAGGATTAAACCACGTCGCCATTTGGAAGAGAACCGATTTGTCGTAGACGTGAAGTTTTGATGATTTCAGCTGTAGAAATATCTCGTTGCACTTTTGAAGCCTTTCTAACGGAGAGCTGATATCCGTTGGAAGGTCCATCACTGCCGAGTAGCTGTAAAGTTAATATAAAAATTAATTTTTAGGTAAAAGGAGAATTTTATACAAAATCGGATGAAAATGAGAATTTTATACAAAATCGGATGAAAATGAAAATTTTCATACCTGTGATTTGCAAGTGTAGAAGGATGACCTTTCTTTGGCAACACCCACTGAATTGGTATTCCCATTTCAGAAAGCTTCTTGTCGCTTTTGGCTATTCCGCCTGCTACTGCAGCCATGATAACCGCGGAGGCAGTGACACCGCGTTTCTTTGCAATCGCCTTCACTTCCTTCACTGAGATATCTTGGGAAATGGCTAGATTCAGCATAGGCTCCTCCTCCTTCGTCCACTTCCAGGGAGATTTGTCCGCCTTGAGAGACGTGAAGTGACCCAATACTTGGACATACACAAAGTAAAACGGAAGCCAGACGTAATAGTGAATGTTATCTAGTAAAGTTGGGCTTGAATGCTGCACGTTTGGCATTTTCAGACTTTTTTGGGCAAGGCATTCCACAATCACCTTCAAATTGGAAAGTGTATCGCCCAGTGAATGATGACATCTGTAGACCAGCAACGTCTTTTCTGGATTATTCTGATAGTTATGAACAAGGACAATATCCCAAGGGCTCCTCTTCGGAGTATACTTTTTATTTATCATTTCCTGATGTACTTTTGACATTGACTGGAAGTCCTTGCTGAAAGGCTGTTCCGTTATGTGGTTGGCGATGTTGAAGTAGTCATCATTCTTCCAGAATTTATACGCAGCAAAGTCAGTCTGATATTGTTTGAATTCTGGATAGCGTAATTCGTCTTGTCCGGTCTTCTTGTTGGAAATTTTTGCCTCAAGAACATTTTCTGTGAAAAGTCTCCGCAGTTCCTGCAGCTCCAATGGAGCGTCAAGTACAAAGGTGAACACGAGCGAATTTTTTGGGAAAATGTTGTAGTAATCTTCTTCAACTGCGGTATCAGTAAATGTCAAAATTCTTCCGTAAGAAGGCTTATACTTTTTAACAAATTCGACCAGTAAGCAGCGTGTAATGTACACTGGAATCCAGAGAACAGTATAAAGCGCTGAAGAGATGGCTGTTTTCAGGAACACTGACCGGAGTTCCGGCAACTCGACTTTCTTTGACATTTTGAATTTCAATTTGACACAGCAGCGCTATACCTCGATACTCGGTGGTGTTCTGTATTGAAGTAGAAATGATAAGTGTGCTTGGTAGAATAGAAAAATGCAATTACACAAAATCAATTGCAAAATCGTCACTTTTATATTGGATGTGGTAACGTGTAAAATTGCTGATGGCTGTATTTGTTTCTCTGTATAAGTTGTCTGTCTGTGAAAAAGTCAAATCGAAAAAAGTTGAATAACACGTGTAAGGTTAAAGATCATTTCAGTGTAAGTGTAGCAAATAGCTATACTTGCACTTGTCAGAATTGTAGCAAACAACTCTTTGGAATACCGGCTGTGCTTTCGTATCAGCAGCGAAGTCAAGGTCATCACGGGAATTCTGTAGCTGCATAAAGAAACGCTGGTCAATAGAGTGACAGTGGGCTGAAGTATATTACAGCAACATGTACCTCATGCAACCTGTTTTACTTTTGTTATGCGATTTTCATGCAAAAAAGTTGATGACAGTATTTCTATTGTGTGTAACGTGTAAGCAAGTGCAATGTCATTTGCTGATATGGGCAAACTATATAGGTAATTACAGGTGAAATAAATTAAAATAAACAATCAGTCTTAATAACTTGGTTAGTAGGCGTTATATTTTATTACGAGTAGGTAAACTTGTTTCAATAGCACAGGCGACAGTCTTTGACAGTTAAGAAAAAGGATAGCTCGCAAAAAATGACTGAAAATTGCTGAAGATTAAAAAAATCGAACTTACTTGCTAAAGAAGATGACTAGATAAACAATATGCGACACTATAGGCGCATGTAAATAGAAGAAAGGTAATTAGGTAGGTTAAATGGGAATATGGGAAATACAGGAAATAAATAGGACAGTAGTTGAATAGTTTGGAAAATAAGTAGATTAAAAATTAAAATATCTGAAGAAACCAGAGGATGTAAGGCACAATTTTGTAAAATTGGCAGGAGCATAGGAAGCAGGTACAAAAGTTAGCATGCGTAAAAGTTGAATGCATGCTTCAAGGAAATCAAAAGGGTTGATAGGACAGCGGTCTGAAACAGGAAAATGAGGAATAGAAAGCAGCTTCGAGTATGAAGCTGTCTCTGGGCGCTGATAATAATGCGACAAGTTAGCCCTGATGATGCCCAACGGGATGATGGTTTGGAGTCCTGTGGACCTGTGCACGGAAACCTTTCTCTGTTGGAAAGTATACGCCTTAGAGTTAGCTCTGGAAAAAATAGCAGTAAAATGAAAGTAAATTGAGCATATTTACCATCTGCAATGTAGTTTACGGTCCTCCATGAGCCGTCAGGTTCCTGGAGGCTGTAGTGTCCCTTGACAGTGTGTCCATCCCTACAAATTAAATTAGCTTTTAACTTTCGAGTACGATTGATAGGAATAATTTAATTCAATAGTCACTCACGGAAGGATTTATTACTTACCTCCATTCAGCGGCTGACTTTTTGTCCCATGTTTTACTATCTTTTACACCATACCCGTATTTGTACTTTGGGTGAGCGTAGTAATCGTGCCCTTGATGATGGTGACCCTTGGTACTCTCAGCAATGAGACCATGATGAAGATCGGCGGGAGTTGCCCAAGATAATGCAACTCCTAGAAGGACCAAAGTCTGCAAGTAACATGTCACATGGTTAGTTTCCCGTCTACCAATCATACGGAGCTGACATAAATATTTCAGAATTTTCAACTTACCGACACGACCCAGCCGTTCATTTTGTTACAATTAAAACAAACTTACTACTCCGTATCCCACTGATTGGAGGTAGAACAAAAAACTCCTTTAAAGCCTACTCCGATTTTCAACGCTTTATAAACTGCTACACGCTGACATGAGGCAAGCCAAGGAAGAAATGATAACTCTTTCAACTTTTTTCCTGTCTTTTATACAAAATTCACTCTACATTTTTATTAAGCAGACCACACAGCATATTTTGAAAATGTTCTTAAAGGAGATATTATTACAGCACACCCATTAATTTAAGTTTAAGTAAATTCGTCATGCTTGTAAATATGACGTGGTTCAGCCAATGATAAAAATTGCTTGATTAAATCAGCGCAGCGTTTTTGACCAATTACCATTTACGCTTTTAAGTGTACATTTAGCTTATTTTTTATGCATAATGATACAAATTAATATAATGTAAGGAAGTGTGTATAGATCGGATCTTGACTAGGAAAAGGCCATACCTTCAGGACATAAGATCGTGTAATAGAGCAAACAGCAATAATATAATTTTTGAACAGGACAAAAGTCTCAAAGTCACTAAACCCAACAAAATCGCTAATTACCCGGCTTATCAAAGATAAACGATCTTGATAAAAAAGTTTTTATTCCTTGTAGTACAAAAACGCAATTTCAATTGCTGTAAGTGAGCAAAGCAAGCAAACCAGCAAATTACATGTTGTGAATTGTTTTGCGTGGCCAAATTATCTAGAACTTGAAAACAAAGCGTTCAAGTTCATATACTGTGCAGCACATGCTGCTGCTGCTTTGATACTGTTGTAGCGCTAAAAGTTTAGTTTACGTCTAATACAAGGCATTACAGGTGGTTAAACATGAGTCCAAAATCAAATTAGGAAAACTGAAAACAACCAATTTTGCGCACAGAGGATTAATCACTATATAAAATGCAGCCATTAAAGCGATTTATTCCGCAGGGGAAAGAAAATAAGAAATTATAAACGTGCATTTTGCTGCTCTTATCTTTTTGCGTAATGACATGCTTTTAAAATATTACTTTTTTAGTTGATAACAACTCAAAAAAAAGTCAGCAATATGTAATTCAATCGCCAATAATGAATTTTAGGCGGTATAGTAATTGCAAACTAAAACCGTACCTGAAAATTTACCTAATTGCGAGTTATGTCCCTACTAATTGCAATTTTTGCGGAATGTTGCTTGATTCTTCTGGTTTGGTGTCATTCAATTAAGGTGAGAAAATATTTAAATGCAATTAAACATGTATAATGAATTGTACATTTTTTTGAATGACACGTGTCAAGAGCCATTCAACTCGAATAGTAGTTAACAATTTAAAGTTGATCACTTACAAAAAATGAGTGCAACATTTAGCTCTTCCGTTAGAATATTTCCGAGTAGGTATTTTATTCCTTTTCATGTTTTGCATTTTAGGGCATTTATACTATTAAGCGGTTTGCAGCAAAAAATTGCTGAGTTTGACGCATATTAATTCTATTGTACTTTTAATAATCATTAAGCAGCTCACAAAAAATCACATTTGAGCATGTTTTCGTTGCAGTAGCGCATGCACTTGCACACGAGTACTTAATTTGTAACAATTTTGAAAACAAAGTAAAATTGTTTTCGTACATAATCGTATATCTACACACTTGTATACAGCTCCTTCAATGACTTTTACTTTAGCATTAAGTTTAAATAATCTTAAACTTATCCAAGCACAGGTTGGTAGCGAGTACCAAGTAAAAAATAATAATAAATTAATAAAAGTATGTAAATAATAAACGTATTTGGTGTGTACCATTTTATGAATTGTCGCAGAAAATGGATCCATAAATAATATTTTGTTCAGTCAATGTCTAAAAGTTTTTTGGACTTTCTTAGGGTTGTCCACTTGTCCTCTGAGATTGAAGAAGTTGAGCGTTTATGAATTTGTTAGATACATATATTACCGATGACTCTTTCTTATTTTTTATGTGGGAGTCCATGTCCAATTCCATGTCCATGATGATGATGATGACCAATGGGGCCCACTGGGCCTAATGGAATAGGGTGGTGATGTCCTGGGAGACCCTTTTCCACTACGGTGACAGCATGCTCAGAAACATGGTGGTGTTCGTGGTGGTGTGGAATTGGTAACTTAGGGGCAAGTGGAATAATGGGAGTCACTGGAATAGGTCCTAATCCAACATTGGGCACAATTGGCCCGTGCAAACCGACTTCTCCCTTGATTCCCAGGTATCCAGTTTTGCCATGAAAGTGTGCAGGCCCATAGCCCTAAATTATACAAAAAAAAAAGTTTGAATGCCACACTCCCAAATTTTTTAAAACACCGGTAAGTCGCTTGTTTATCTGACTGCTTACAATTGCGTTAACGTGATGATAGCCAGGTCCCCAACCCCAGCCCCATCCCTTCCCAAGCCAGCCAACTCCCTTTTTGTATGGCAAGGGCTTAAGACTGGGAGCAACAATTTTATGATAGTTTACGGAAAGTTTTCCATCTAGATAGGCAGCCTTAAGTTTTGGAAACAATGTGGGCTTGGGAACATAAAGAACTGGCTCTCCCCAACCCCAACCCCAACCATGATGAACGTGGTGTCCTTTATTACAGGCAATAACACCCGTCAGCGTCGCGATGAAAATTAACTGCAAATTTATTTAATACATTATTCGTCATCCAAAATTTCGAAATTTATGGGAATTTAAAAAAAATGTTGTAATTTACAATTAATTTATCCATTCCAATCTGTAAATTAGTTGTCCCACTATGAACTATATTTAATTGCACCAATTTCTTCTCCAAAAATTTCACTAGGTATTCCACTTCACTACACCACCCTCACTCCACACGTCTTCTCATGGAAGTAGGAAGGAACTAACTGAGTTTTAGTTCTATGCAAACTCAGGTAAATATAACCACTCGTGACAATCCGATCCTCTAAATCAATCTAAACAGAAGGAACTTTTCAGTTAACAGACAATGGACTAAACTAGGCTCACTCAGCTCATGTGGACAATGCAAATGGCAACAAAGAACAAATTACTCTTTCGCTTTTAACACGTCTACCAGCTCTGCGGAGGATACAATCTGATATGAAAAGCAGAGAGAGGTCAAAGGACATGACAGGATGTGATTGTTTAAATGGTGTACTGAAACGTACTTAAAAATACGTGAAGGGACGGGCATAACATTATTTAGATTATTCATATTTGTTATGCATGCATCATTTTGATTACACGATGACGAAATTATTTAGTGCTCAATCCTTTGTCTTGCTTTTTTGTTTTATTGTCAATGCTACTCATTTAGGAGAAGCTACCAACACCGCGCAAATTACAGATGTAGAGGTATGATAGCCATTCCTTAAAAGCATATAGAGATATGCGCAGTATCACAGTTTCCATAAAACAATGCTCTGCAATAAATATTTTTGGGGGAGTAATAAAAAATGAGTCACTAAAACAGCAAAAAGTAGAGCCTTCTTCAGAATAGCAAAAAAATGCTACTATGAGCCCTTGAGACAGTAATGCATGTGGCCAATATGAGCTCCTTAGATCTTTGCTAAAAACCAGTGAGCGCTACTAGTACACTACTATGCAATTTTGCGTTGGTATTAAAATGCAAAATGGCATAAAGGGCCTGAGAGGAAGCCCTTAAGGAAGAGTAAGAAGGATGCAAGAGGTTGTTAACATGAGTTTAGTAACAGTGAATGGCTGTTATATTGATAGATGTGATATAAAAGAGATAGTGTTGAATTCACAATGGCGATATTGATGCTGATAGAATCAAACGAAGATAAATTCTTGATGAAGAAGGGAACAAAGGGACAGAAAGTGCAAAAAATAGTATGGTCATTTAGCTGTTGGCGCAAAGTAAAGGAAAGCGTTCAAGATTTGTTTATTTTAGAGAAGGTTCAAGAGTGTCTTTTTAAATGCAATAAAAAAGGGGACTTGAGAAAAAAAAATTTTGACTGATCATATGGATAAGGATTGTTGTTTGCCTTTGACCAAATAATGATAATGCCAGTAAATTGTTTTTGAACTTATTTCAAAAGTTTGCGTGGCCATTTTGCATAGGTTTTCTGTTCTAAGGTTGAAGCTTAAAACATTTTTTTTGAAAAACTTGATATTATTAGATTGTGTTGAACTTTTGCCATACAGATGTACTATGCTGCACGTCAACCGTGAGGCAATTTGTAGTTTACTTACTTGTAGATGGTAAGACAAGAGCATGCAATTTTTTTTATAATTCGCAGTAAGCAGTTTTGAGAGCTTTGGGATTAAAGACGTTTAGCCAGTCCGTCGAGACAGGCAGAAAATGACATGGTTTGATTTCGTATTTGCTTAAAAGTGTACAATTATGTGAGAGATTAATTTCTTTCATAATATAACATCCCTACGTGTTTTAGGTATGTTTATTTTAAATTCATTTTTTGTGGAGTTTGTAATGGACATTATTCAAAAAGCACTGCCACTTCAAAACAGAACATGAACATAGTAGATACCTAATTTTGGCATAAGTTACATAATTCATGACCCTTTCTGAATTGAAGTGACATTGTGGTGTGAACTTTGCATATCATTATTGAGCATTTATTGCATTGAGAAGTAATTTGGCATGTGTGGTGAGAATCCAAAACAACGGTTTTGAAATCCAAAGTTTCAGAAACTATAGCAGACATAGACATAGATATGGCTTGTCTGGTGTTTTGTAACTTTTCCTGTTTTGAGAAGTAATTTGGCATGTGTGGTGAGAATCCAAAACAACGGTTTTGAAATCCAAAGTTTCAGAAACTATAGCAGACATAGACATAGATATGGCTTGTCTGGTGTCTGGTGTTTTGTAAATTTTCCTGTTTGATGATACCTCTTACCTTTCTGTTAATGATCATTTTAATGGCAGCTTTTTACAATGACTTCAACTTGAAGACAAAACGCGTGTTTTGTTTGGGGCGATATCTAAGGGGCGAGTTTCTACGACGGTGTGTGAGCAGTAATACAGGCAATTTCAATTAATTGTTAAGCTGAATTGTTAGGAAATATTATGCGACTGGCAAAACTGAAGCAATAGGAAAATATTAATTTTCGCCTAGTCCATAAAGAAGCTGTAATACCTAAAAGTACCAACTCCGTCATAAATATTGCTCAGGTACATTATAATCCGCGGCTCTCAGCTCTCACCTTGAACTACTAAGTACCAAAAAAAACCGCGTTTCATCATGTTCTCTTCGAAAATTGCTTTAGAAAAATCGTTATGCGCTCACTTAGTGTTGAATTTGAAAAGTTATTTCTTTCCCTTTAATTTGTTTACATCTTATCAAAAAAAAACAGAAAATTTCTTCAGAATTTTCTGAAGAAAACAATTTGCAAAAGGGCATAGTGGACAAGACTGTAGCTGTTGTTGTACTTGCATAACTTGTAATGCATGAGCGTTTGGTCAAGGTTTGAAAGCAACTACTTATCAACACTGTAATTTTGCCGTTGAGTGCCACAAGTATTCAATATCTGCAAAAGAAGGAGCACTTATTTGACATTATATGCCAATTTTTACCTCTATACTGTCCCTACAGTCAATTTGTTACGCCAAAACAGTTTTGTACTTAAATCATACATAATTGGCATGCCAAGAACTCAATCTAAAATCAACACAATAAAGGCTTAACTCGTAACAAGATCTCCCACCTACTTTTCAATTCATAAATCACCAATTTTAGGCAGTCATACTCATTTATCAATTATTATTTCTTATTTTTGACACTTTTCCTTCCAACGAGGAATTTTGATGACGCATGACATACAGCGTCACAGTTTGTCGGTTGGTGGACACCATTTTACTCCTTTTGTTTAAAAGTGGGAAAGATTTTACGTGATGA
>JAHZND010005136.1:0-15772 GCA_027744115.1 Acrocyrtus sp. NNG-2020 | reverse complement strand
TCCTCCTCCTGTTTCTGCGTAATCAAACTAGTCACTAGCTATACGATAAAGTATTTTTTTAAAGGGAACTTTTCCGTAAGTCTGAACATCCAAAAAAATTTTTTTTATGAGAGAACTTAAGAGATGTCTGGTCACTGATCAGTATTTACTTTTATTGCGCTCTACTAAAAAAAGTATTATTTATTTTTTTGCCGCAAACTTCTCTTCGCGTAGTACGGCAAAATATAGTGTGACGTGCCAAGAGGATTAGCAACTCTACATAAATTTGCTAAGGCTATTTAGTTTTTACTAGGAATCTATAAAAAAAAAGAAGGGAAATGCAAAGAGAACGCACGCACAGTGCGAAAATTATAAGGAAAGTGCTGTTATAAAACCCGAACGGAAGAGTTTACCTGTCTGATATATACTTTAGGAAAGAAAGCATTTTGTTTTTAGTAAAGCGAGTTGCTTCCCAGAGCATGAAAATTAAAAAAAAAGAATTTTTTTCTTGGATGTCGTAAAAATTGATATATTTTCTTCACACTTTTTCCAATACTTATAATAACTCCCACTTTCTTTCCCACTTCAGACTTGCAGCCCTTTCATCGCTATCAATATTATTTTCGTGATTAAAAGTGTAAAGTGATGAGAGAAAAGTTTTTTTCTTGGACCCACAACGGAGTCAAGAAAAGTGGTGCAGTGCGCTATGCTCCTATAATATGCCCTTCTCCAAAAAGCTGGTAGGAAGAGAGTGCATCATCCAATGCGAATCAAGTGTGATAAGATAAAAGACTATGTAATTTCTATGTGGAAAGCTATCTGTAAAGATCATGTGCACATTTTTGTAGAAAGACTGCCAAGATAAAAATGCACCTACTCAGCATGTAAAAATGTAAATACGACTTTTTGTTTTACTTCAATTTCAGTTTTTATTCGTGTAAATGGTAAAGCATATGTGCACTATTTTTTTATCTTTTCACTTCCTCCCATCCCCCGTGCCATCATTTTTACATTGAGGAGAGCATTTAAGTGCATAAACAACAATTGGGCTTGGAGTTTTAGGCGCATAATAAAAATAAAAATAAGTAAGCAAGAATAAGGGAGGGAGGGAGGGTGTGTGCCTCTATTTAGGTTTGTATGGTGCAGCTTGTATAAGCACCACCATGTGGGGGAAACTGCTCTCCGCTCAGCATTTTTTTAAAAAAATATATATTTTTCTACTTCACTCAGAAGATTGCATTTGGGATTGGGACTACATCACCAAAGATAAAAGGAGGAAGCAAAGGGAAGTGAGCCTCACAGCAACGCTATATTTTCTCCCGTTTTTGCTGTGAAAACCACACAAATATTCACACTGAAATAATAAAAGTTTTTTGCAATTCCCAATTTTCGGCTGATGTAGTACACCCTGAAAACGTCTGATATGTAAAATAAGCCATCTTACTAGCAAAATATCGCTAGAGCTAACCCTTCTACAATCATAATCGTGTATCCATCTTTATTTTTTGTTTTCCTTTGTTGTGAAAATGGAGCTGATCGAGGAAAAGATCGACGCTATAGCGCTATAGCACAGCTCCCTATATACATACCTATTAAGCTTATGCACAAAATGGAAAAAAAATTCTGTAAGATTTTCGCTACAATAACAAACATTATTTTTACCACTGCAATATTTACTTTAAATACGCGATATTCACTCACTCTGGGCTCCTTTTTCCTTTAAAAAATATTCTCAGAGAATGTTGTACTCCGTCTGCTTTTAAAGTCAACTCGAAAAGCCTATACCCGATCCTCAAAATACATGAGCCAGCTTTTATATTTTTCTGCTCACTTGCTTCTTTCTTCTTCCCATCTCCATCCTCATCTTCCTGCATTGCTCGTCTCGTCTCACTTCTCTTTTTCATTCAATGGCTCACTTCATCATACAAATTTTCTTTGCTTTTTCAGCCTACTATACACAGTCTTTACTTTGAAACTGTTTTTGTGAGAAGTTGCCAGCATAAATGTAGTGCATTTTCTAGCACTGACTAACTTGAGAGATTTTTTTTCGCTTATAGCACCACACCATTCAGCTCACAATAATAATGAAACCCTTTTTTTTCTGCATCTTCATCTCCACTCACTTTGAACACTTTTCGTTGTGTCGGTTCGATGATGAGCATGATGAGGATGTCTTTTTTACCAGCCAGTGATTTTTTTTTCTCCTCAACAATAAAATACATACTCTGCTGCATGCATATGTGCGGCAACCGCACGCTTCTTCCTTTTTTACACTTTTGCGATTATTGTAAAAAAAAGAAACTAGGATGTAATATGTGTTTGGAGTTTGGGGGAAGAAGACTACTCTCAGTACTGAGACGTTTTTTAATGCAGTTGTTGGCAGAAACTGCATCTGCTAACTGGTGGTGTGTGTCTGTGCGCCGCTCTCGCCTGTGATGTGTCGCCGCTGGTGTAGAAGTATGACATAATTTTATCATATATTTTTTCACAAGAGCTCCAAGCTGTGTGCTACTTGCGGGCATATATGAGCTCTGCTCTTTGTTCAGTTATAAAATAATCTCCGGCTCACTGACTAAACAGCCGTGATGGTGATGAGATGAAGTAAAGCTGCGAGAAAAAAAAGTCATACTGCCAGAAAGATGATGATGTGGGATGTGCGCGTCTCCAAATTTTTTATTTTGTAAATGGGGAAGGACGTGCAGAAAAATGGAAATCTAAGTGAACCTGCTCCAGTTTTTATACCTTTTTTTCTATGTCATGTAAAACGTAGTCATCCCATGAAATAATAAAAAAATAGAGAGTTTTGTAAGTGGAGGAGGAAGGTGTTATGTGACTATGTTGAAGTTGGATTCTGGATTGCGTTGACATTTGCTGTGACAAGATACTAGCACACGTGTGTGGTAGTGGTTAATGGTGACGGTGGCAATGTCAAACTTTGCCAGTTCTCTGATTTACTACTCAATTAAAATAAAAGTGGAGCTATCCAAACTCCCACTGAGCGCTTGTGGAATGGCACAGGGGAGGAGAGAAAAACCTTTCGGAACTGTAACTAGAACTTGAAACAGGAACCACTTTCACTTCGCACACACACGTGCCCAGTCACACAAGCACCGCTTTTGTGAGAGTTTTTAATGCGCTTTGCTGGAATAAAAAAGTTACTCTTTTTGAGAGCGAGATCCCAAGATTTATCTCTTTTTAGGTATACTCTAGTGTGATGTGTTGACTGTGCACGCAAGAGCGGACAGAATATAAAAAAATCGTTGATTAAGTGCAAAAAATCCAAAAAAGTAGAATAAAAATCCGGTCTCAAGTTGCTTTACACCCCAGATATCTGTTTATTAAGTGAGGTGCATAGGAAATAAGTGACCATTCTGGAGTTTTTTTTATGCCATTTGTCGGTAAACTTTCTCGCAAAATAAAGTTTTGCTGATAGGGCTTTTCATGTCCAACATTTCATACTTTACTGAGAGTGCATCTGCTGGACTACAGCTGCTGGAAGTAGCACGACATTTTGCGCCATAAATTGCCAGATTTTGTGAGATAGTTTGTATTTGTAGTTTTGGCTGCTGCGAGACAGTCTCGTAATAGTCTATGTGGTGGAATGAGTGCTTCGGGAATAGGCTAGTTTATTATTTTTTGGGGCGTAAATGAAACAGGGAGAACTTTAAACTGAAGGTAATTTACTTTGATGTGCTTTAATTAAGCAGAAGCGTATNGAAAATAAATTTACATACTAACACAAATCAAAAAAAAAGTTTTGACAAGTATGAAAATGTTGTGCTGGAAGCTGCACACGCGGGGTTTACTTTCCAAAAGATAATTTATAATTGTTTCACAACAAAAAAGACATAATTTTGTAGCCAGCAGGCTCTCTGGAGGAAAAGGGTGTCCCCGAAAATATTACATATTAAACCTGCTCATTTTTATTACGCGATCCCTCATAATTTATTACATTTAACGGGCGCTCAGCAAAAAATAATTATTTGCAGTGATGTAGTCATCATCGTGCTTAACATGACAGATTCTATATAGGTATGCAAATTTAAATATTGAAAATTAGCGAGCGTTTTGCAAAAATGTAAAAACAAACAATGTAAGCGGATTATGAATGGTTTCAGCTTTGCGCAGGTGCCTAAATATGGATGAAAAAGTCGTCTTCAAGAAGCAATTAAAAATATTTTTTGTCTGTCTTCTCGCTCCGTCCCCATCTCATTTTCGGCAATATCATTACGAAATAATTTTTGTATTTGCCAATTGCTTGGCTGTTTTTTTTGTGGGTACGTGTTTGTACTTATGGACGTGGTAATAAGCCAGAAGAAAAGTTGTAAAGTGGACATTTACACATTTGCCTGGTTCGTGTCCTAATTTGCGTAGCGAGAGCGAGAAATTCTTGCATGAATGATCATGATCACCGTCACATGCGACACTCCAACATAACTCCCTTCATTGATTAATTTACACAGCAAGAAAAAGTGACATGACGTATTGAACTCTCAACTCTCATTAATTATGAGTGGCGCTTTGACAACACAACTTTGAAGGGAATTTGTTTATCTGCGAAAAAAATATTATCTTTACAAAATTCTCATGTTTCTTGCTTAAGCAATGCGAATTGTAATTTGTACAATGTTATCAGCCGAAAATAAAAAGATTTTTGGTTAGTGGTAATGAGTGCCGTTGTTTCTGTAGCTACTTTTTAAAAGCTACTTTAAAGCGGAACAAAAAAAAATTAGGAGGATTGATATCAATAGGACAATGAATGAAAATTTTTGATTTTGCAATGCTAGACTGTTTTTGGGGCTGGCAGAAAGAGAACAGTAGAAATTTTTTTGCAAAGAACTTTACTTTTCAAGTTTCCATTTTTTCACCTTGACCATCTGCAGAGAAGAGTGGCCATTGTTTAAAAGTTTACTTTCATTAATCAGCAAAAATCGTAACCAACTTGTTTGGACAGTGAACCCATTTACGTTTCCCATTAAGACATCTTTTCGCATCTCTCAACATTTAAATATTTATTTAAGGTAGAGTCCCATTGGTCGGTGTGTGATTTGACAGCTGTTTAAGGAAAAAATATATCGTTTCGTATGCTCGCTCTCTCCTCAAACAATTCCCCTCATAATTCTCCTTTTCTAGAGTGAGCGATAATTTTCTTTAATTTTCTATTATTTTAAACTGTCGTAGGTGACGATTGTCAAAAGCTACCTGATACTTTGGCAACGTAGTAAAAGTAAATTCATTTTTTTCAGTAGGCAAACAATCGCAAAATATAAAAACGTATCCTTGACCGGCCGCTGTTCCTTGGTTTCTGTTGGCTTTGCCTTGAAGCTACTTAAATAATAGTAGAAATGTGTGTCTTGCCCAAGCAAAGGGACCGCAAGCTGCTATTAAAACTTTAATCAAACCGAAATTAATAATTAAACAAAAATGGACTGGCATACAATGAAAGTAACAGCGAGCTCAGTGTAACGAAACACAATGCACATTGGGATATTAAAATATGGACGGGCTGTAAAAAAATATTGAATGGGTATTCGATGTAAAACCAGCAAGACTCCTGGATGTGATTGATAGCTCCATTTTCTGCAGTCAAAGTTGGTAATCAATCAAGACGCACTTACAATTAGAGAAGTTAATCTCTGTGAAACAATCAGACTGGAATATTTATTTCTTCTCATGTGGCTCAATAGTTGCTCGAAAGAATAGAGGAAATTGGCCAATCGCTCTCAGCTCGATTCAAGTAGGAACAATTTCGCTGCAGTGATTATCCTTTTGTTAGCCAATTTTTAGTGTCGCAACGAGACTGTTTGATGAAACTTTTAATAAAAGTGACATCAAGTTTTCTGCAAATGAGCGCAACCCATATATAATAAAAAAAATATTATTTTGGCTGGCTAGAAAAAAAACCCAGACTGTCATTAGGTATTTATTACTACCTGAGCGCAAGTGATGAAATCGATTTGAAAAGTGATGGTGATGATGGTGGTATGATGATGGTGTGGTCAAAATATTACTTATTTTATTGGACATTTTCTGAGCAAAACATTCTTTTTAAACCCTGCAGCCTCACACTTAATAAATCGCTTTATTTTTAGACTGTTGGCCATCATGTCATCAGTACATGAAAAAAAAACTTGATTTGCAAGTTTATTTTTTTTGGGTAATCATCCCAATAATTTATATCTGTTGAAAGGTGTGAGTGAGCACGGGTTCCCAGTGTTTTGCATAATTTTTCTGTTTCAAGCTAAAATGTGACATTTTTGGAATTTTTATAGCTGCCCATGCGGCTAAACGAGAAGTTATTGATGTGAGCTTCCCGAAAGCTGTCGCAGTCGCTAGTGGTCACTTCACCCCACTACACTCTTCTCTAGGATCTAGGAAGTGCTCCACTTCAGAGTTGAGTGTCTTTCTTCTTCCTAACACCTATTTTGGAAATGAACTCAGCTATTTAGCCAGCTTATTTTTGTAAACAGTAAACAATTATCTGTGGCGTTAATGAGAGTCACAAAATTTTATTTTCATTTGCACACCCAAATCCCAAAAGTATTTATTACCTGTCCTTTTTCTATTTAAAGATTGTGTTTGTACACAACTACATTTAAACCCACTAATTTCCTCACTAATAAATTTGAAAAAAAAAACTGAAAATGAGCCAACCTCTGCAAATTTTTTTTGTAGGTGAAGGTGTTGCAAAATTGCAGTGTGCTCTCTCTCCAAGACGCATATGATAGAAATGAGTTTGTGGGGCGGCTAATACAGCCAACGATATAATAAAAAAAACCGCACCGTAATAATTCTCATTTTTTTCAAACACAGTTTCCCACGCACTAAACTGTGGAAAATGACACAGTGAGACTGGACCGTTACCTTAAACTGTGTCATAATAGCACGCTAACGCTAAGAAAATATATAATCTTCTTTGCTCACAGTTTTTAGCATCTCTCACAAAAAAGCATAATATTTACTTTCGTAACGGTTCTACACTCGTTTATTATCGCTGTGTCCTCTTATTCGCACGCAAACTGTCGCAAGTCCTAGTCATATTAGTCCAGATGACAAAAGAAAAAGGAATAGTTTTCTTTTAAACAGTTATAAAACAAGTCATTTAGCTAGTAAAGCGTAAGAGATTGTTATTTTACGTGCAAAAAAAGAGGCGCAGTGACAAGTCAAGCATCATCAGCATCAGCATCACTCTTTCTGCTCTCACATCATCCTCTAATTGATGTCATGTAATAAATCTTGCGAAAGCCAAACAATACAATTTTCACAAAACATCCGTTTTGTGTGTGTGTGTGGAGCAGTGAGTGATACTGCAAAAAAAAGTGTTATCTGCTGGCTTTGACTTTTTTCTAAAGGTATTAGGACAAAAGATGGAAGAGCAAAAAAATCAAGTTTATTGGGAAGCACTTCATCATTACATCTGCCCATAAAAATGAGAGATAAAATTGCGCGAACATGTTCGGCCACAAGAGAGGTCACTGATAAAAGGTAAAATAGGAGAAAAATCATTCCTCACTCCATTCATTTTTTTACTAGTGGATCCGTTTCTCTACTTACTCCCTTTTCATTTTTTTACGTGTGGGATGTGGGAGAAAACTCACGTTGGCTATCGGTATTCTCTCTATCACGAAGAAAATTGTCATTTTTTTCTCAGTCGTCAGTAAAAAAATATCAAAACCCGGTTGAGCACATTTTTTTGTAGTTTAGACCATGAACTAGAAAATACCAAAAAGTGTTTTTTTAAAAAAAGTTTTATTTCAAAAAAAGAAACCAGAAGTTTGCATGTTTTGCGAGGAAAATTAGATGTCTGAATGGTCAATTTCTTTGCTAGATTTTGCCTTTCCCTCCATAAAACAATCTACTTGCGGAATTAGCGCATTCTTTTGCAAAAATAGGAATGACTCGGCTTCAGCTTTTTGTTTTCTTGAGGTGTAGTTTTCTGCATGACAATAAAAAAAAGCTGGGGAGGATGATGATATCACTAAACAAAATCTGCTTATTTACTGGTGCAGCACTGTAAAAGAAACTAGTGAGTAGTGAGTCCGCACATATATTAATGTTTTTTTAGATGTCAGTCGAAGCTACGGATGCGCAATATTTTTTGAAGAGTACCTTTCTCATTTTTACTCTAGTTCTGTCACTTTGCTCACCGCTGGGCTCATCATGAAAACTGAGCTTGTGACAGACAGTACGGACACATTCGTTATCGTTACCAGCAGGGATGAAGAGTGTATACGCGGGCAATAAAAAAGTAAATATTTTAAAGTGGAGACGCACAACTGCAAGCTACCTTCGCTTGGCTGCCGTCAGTGCCGTCATCCTTTCATATAAGCATACAAAAACAATTTTTCGGTACTTCTACTCCGGCCGTCATCATCGTCACCAAACAAGAAAACTGTCATTACTACGTTTTAAGAAATATGTACATTATGTGCTGAATTGCCATTTTAAATTTTAAATGAACGGGATGGATCAGTGGCAACGTGCAATTTCCCCCTTTCTTGCCTTTTGGACATTTTAACAGGGAAACTTTTAGTTGCATGGTTTTAGCAACTTCTAGGCTAGAATGATATGGCTTACGCTGGCGTTTCGAAGTTACTGACCAGACGCAAAAAATGCAAATGTCAAGTGGATTTAAAGCAGTTTCAAAATTTTGTAAGATGTACTAAAACATCTCACAGTAAACAATCCCCAGTGGAGCCATTTAAAAGAACCAGTTAAATATGAAGTAAAAGACCAATGCCCAAAATCATATTTTAAAAAAATATGAAACCGCTTTTATTTTAGTTTTAAAAAAACGATATCGTTTCTTTGCAAACCTGCACACCACTTTACCACTCAGAGATTATGAATGTGCGTTTTCGATGTGTTGTTGGTGATAAGCACACCTCATGTTGTGGTCAATAAATGTTGGCTCCTCACCTAGAAAATGTGTAGAAGGAGCTGAAAATATGACACCATTTGGAGTACTTTGTAGTTTGGTGACGTTCTAACGAGGAGTGTGGGCGAGTGGTAGTGGTGAGTGGTAGTGGTGAGTGGACACGGGCACACACAAGACTAACGAGTCGTCGTCGTAGATTTCGTTTTAACAAGCTGCAAATCTATTTAGTCTGACATTTATTACATCTTAATAAAGTGATAACGGTCTTGGGTCTCTAAAGTAGGAAGGTGTGTGCAGTACTCAGCTCACATTTCAAATTCACTTCCACTCCGGATAATTAATTGAGTTTGCTGGAAAATGAAATTTAGTATGCAATTAACCTTCCTAAAATGGTGTAATACAAGTGCACTGTTTACCCTCTGAACTTATTTTCGTACGTGAAGATCACCTCACGTGCTGTAGAATGGGTTGATTTTGCTGCTTTTTTACCTCATCTAATTTGCATTCTTGCCTTGATGCACATATTTTCCATTTCTGTCACCTTCACCTCAGAAAAAAAAATTAACAGGTTTTTTCTTTCTTCCTCCAGCCTTACCAAGAAGTATATTCATGGTAAAATGTGAGCTGGGCGTGTGAAGGCTACGGCGCCGCTAATTTATTTAAAAATAGTGCTAATTTTCACCCTCATCTTTAGGTAATATGCTAGTAGTAGTCGGTTCTGCTGCAAAATGTGGTTCAGTGGGTGTTTTGAGCGTCCTTAAATCAGAGAGTGCATCTATTTTAAAAAAAAAGCTGAAAAATAATCCACTCACCTTTTGCTCCTTCCTATCCACCTTCACCATAAACATTAAAGAATGGAGGATGGGCTCTATTTTTTGGATGCACCAGAGACCAGAAATTATTTCTTTAAAAAAAGAAAACTGCCAAAAGTCTTCTCAAAAATTTTTTTTGCAACTTTATTTATCTTTTTTCTCCTTGTGAGATGTCGTCATTCTACAATTATTTTGCACCCTTCGCCAGCGCACACCATGTCATTGTGGTTTTTTATGTAGAGAAATGGCTTTAATCATTGCTAAAATTAAGGTAGACATCACTTTCCCACTTTTTTTTGCTGCACACACTCCTCGAAAGGCTCATCCTCATTGTGTGCTCGGTTTAATGGTCTCTCCACAGTCAAAATATTTACTTTGCATAAGGAGCCGTCCTCATCATCAATCACTTGATAATAATTACTTTTATTTTTTCCTTCTTCCCCCTTCCCAAAAAAAATTCTTTATTTTTTCATCCTTCCAATTCTGAAAAAACTTTCTCCGTCGTCCTTCCCATCACACAACAAAAAAGAACAATGCTAAGCCTCATTTTCTTTTCAACCATAGTTTAAAAAGTTAACTACGAGCACTTTTAGCAGTTATTTAAACATGCCTTTGTGATTTGTAGTTATCTTTTATTTTCTTGGCTAAAAAGGCGGTGTGATGATGAGGTGAACATTTAAGAAAAAACATTTAAGGCCTACAGCAGAGACCAGAGAGATGATGCAAAATGTAAATTTTGTACGCAAATTTATGTCAGGAATGACAGTATTGATCTCTCTCGTGTAGGTGATGACACATGCACCACCGCTGCACTGATTGCGCAGCTTTTAGCTCCGCTGCGCCTTTGTCCCATCACACACGCCGCTAGACATGATGTCAATATGAAAAACATAATAAGTTGGTAATCACTCCAAATGATTACTCGACAAAGTGACATTTTCCTCTTTTATTGTCTGCTCGGAAAAAGGATGATGATGGCACGGGAGGCATGGCACACGACGCGAAGTTTGCAATTTCCATTCATTACACATTTTTGTTATTTGCTGCTGCTGCTGCTGCTCTCTCCCTCCGAGAGCGTTCGACATTTCACAAAAAAAGAATTTTGTTTGGCAATAAAGATAAAAGCGTTTAAAGTGGGTTAATGGCTAAAAATATATATTAATTTTTTTTCGGCACTGCCGCTCCTCCTTACTGGACGGATAGAGACAGGAGACGTATTCAAATGAAGAGTGGTTGCGAAAAAAAATTACCAGTCTCAAAGAAAAATTTCACCCAGGGCTAGAGAACAAAATTAAGAATTAAGCACTTCGAATCCAATTTTTTTATAGTTTAAAAGAGCTAAAATTAGCGTGGCACGGGGAGAGCGCGAGGAGAAGCAGAGAAAAAAACCTTATACAGTGCCTCCTTGCAAAAAGTCATTATCCTGTCACTGAATAATTTATGAGCTATTATATTAGCCCTTATAAAGGCTCATTTTCTGGGGACTGAATTAAAAAAAGAGCCGGAAACGTAAAAAGCCAAAAAAAATAAATTGTTTTAGTTGGTTTGTGTACTCGGCTTCACTTAAATACATAATTATTTTAGTTTTAATACACCCAACATTTTTTTAATATAAATTTTAATACTTAAGGAGAGATCTCCGTTTAATCTCCGCTCGTGTTGGTACTTGGTACTTGACACTAATATTAGTAGAGGAAGACAAATATTATTACTTTTTATTCCCAGTTAACTTGTAAGCACTTAAGAGGGGCAGCACGATCATTTACCCCGATCACATTTTAAAAAGTTGACACGATGTTGGTGGTGTAAATGAATGAAACCGTAGAGTCACGATAATCCAATTACTGCTGAAACAGAAGATCACGAAGAATGAGTTTTTGACTTTTTGAGAGGGTGCTCAGTGTACCAAGCACCAAGCACCAAAAACACTGCCTAAAAGAAGGAAGAACCTTTCAGAAAAAAAGGTTTTTTTTCTCTTTGCTAATAATTTTCTTTTCCATGAATTTTCCTATTTTCCTTCTCTTTCTATTAACTTAATATACAGTCGGTTCATTTGACATGGTAAACATTATATTTGCTGAACTTTGTCCTTTTGAGACTGCTGAAAATCACTTTTTTTAAAATAAAAAGTTTCTTTTATTTTCTGCGGAGGGATATATATAAAAAGCAGTTTTGTTTTGAGAACTTTCGTTTTGCTTTAGCTCTCATTAGCACGACGACCGACGACGACGACGAGATTTTTTCCTACTAGGTATTTAATTTTGCAAGCGTCAGTACACTGCAAACTGCAAGTCAACTTAGATATTCATTAGCGTGATGTGTGTCTTCGATTAAGTTATCATTTTTTTGGTGAGGCACGAAAAGAAATGCACTTTTTACTTAGTTGATTGGATTTCTGGTTGATGATGCCTCGTATTGGCAGTCGTTTTCTAAATTGCTAGTAAAAAGTGCAACTGCAGCTCAGATATATTTTTTTCTGATGCACGTTCGAGTTAAATTGCTCGTAATATCATTTACAGAATAATTTTCTGTTAGCTAATGTCATTGTTTCTGTGGCTGCTTCTTGGTTTTTTTATGCTAATAGAAGGAGAAAATAAATTATTTAAATTGGTCAGAGAGAGAGAGGAAGCTAGAAATTTTTTTTTTCAGAATGCTCTCAAGAGACCAATACGGCGCTCATCTTATGAGAAAGTTCCTTTTTTTGAAATTGCTTTAAAAATCAAGACTTTTGGAATAAAAGCGATTTCTGCTGAAACTTTGTCAAGATAGCAGCTGTTCACGTGAACAGAGGGGAAAATTGCGCAGCAAAATTTTGTATTTTTAAAACAGCAAAAAAATATATAAAAATGTTCGCGAAAATATAAACTTTGCCATTTCTTCTTAGAAGTGGTTTTATGGATGAATAAAAGTAATAAAGAAAAGTGGAGACGGTGCAAAAACGAGCAGAGGAGGAGTGAGAAGTTCATAACGATGATCCCATATCCACTTCCATTTCCCAACTTGCACGCCAATTACAATAAATAAAGGGCGTTCTGCATAAAGCTAAAAAGTAGAAAACTTTTTTTTTTCTCACGTTGGTATAACCTCGTAAAAATATACTCTTCTGCTATCCTAATAAATCTGTTTTTTTGGAAGGGAGATCCACATTTTCTTGGCAGAATGCGCCGCCGCCGCTTAAAAAAAAATTGTGACATGGGTGATGATACTTTTTATTTTGCACTGGGATACTTGACTCAATAATTTATTGTTTTAACCTAGTATCCGAAATAGCGATTTCCGCCTTAAACTACTGCAAAAAAAATTATATAAGGGAGTATTGTTTGCAATTTTTTTAGCGGAGCGCCATCGCATCGCTAGAAACTATTCATCCAATGTTTTTAAAGCGGCTCCTTGCTCATTTTAATATTTTTATGAAACGTGCCTACTTCAAAAACGCGTTTCCCTCGCTCTGGAAATTGGATTATTTGCGCGATCACGCTTCATCCGCGTAATCCAAGGCAGAAATAAAAGTCACGCTATAGTTTTTATTTGATTGCGTGCCTTCCATAGCCATCCTTCTTGCCCATGTGGAGTGTATTTATGTAGGGAGAGTCATGAAAAATTTACTTGTCCGAGCGTTGAACCCGCGTGCGAGGAGCTATTCATCTGCCTTTTCGGAAAAGCAATTCGCAAATCGCAAATGCGGATTCTAGTTTACTCTAGAACTGTTTTTTTTCTCTCTTCCTCCATCCTCGTGAGAGCTGCTCAGCGTGCAGGAAAAGTACAAGTTCAAGTAACCTACATTTAATTGATCTGGCGTGTTGCTCTTTCTCTTGGAAACTAATGTGGCGTAGATGTTGGCTGGGAGCGTACCTATGCATGATCTTGAGCGTTTTCCTGAACGGCAAACGGCACCGCTAAAATTTTTATTTTTTTGCGTGCTGCCGTCGTTGCTAGTTGTAAAAGTAGGAAATGGGAGGGACCAGAAATAAAAGAATCTGGGCTGCTTGGTGAATGAAATGAGATTTTTAAATGAGGGGGAAAATAGAGCTTGGCTTAAACTTATGTTTTTTTTTGTGTTTACAGCAGGGATCTGGCAGTGGGGGAAGGAACGAAATGGCAGCTGAGAGATGCGGATCCCCTCATTCCCCCGGAGTAGGACAGGATGAGACAGGTGATGATGATTTTGAGTGTTGCTCCAGTTCTGCTGTAACTGCTGCTGCTGCTGGTGGTGCAAGTCAGGTGACAAGTGACGACTTGGGTGGACTGGTGTGCATTAGTGGTGCCCAAATAGGTATACTTCGGTATTTTGGCGAGACGCATATGTAAGGATCGGTTTGGCATTTTCGCGCCTCTTTCAAAAGTCACAATTGTGAAGCCTTCAACATCGCCTTTGCCACAATCAGAACTCAACTCAGAAAAACTGCCAACACCACCAGAGTATTCTGTTAGAAGCTTAGCTGAAGAAATCGGAGTGGGTCGGAAAAACAGACCAAAATTATTAGCTTCGTCGCAATCAGGGTCAAACAGTAAAACTGCCAAAGGACTGGAGGACCATGCTCCCGACCTACCTGTAGCTCCAACAACAACACCCGTCTCCGTCGAAGAGAAAGACATTGCGACATCGGTGAGTGGGATGAAGCGGTATAAGAAGGAAGCGAAGCGAGTCAAAGACAGTCCTCACCGTGTGAACCAACAGCAAAAGAAAAAGCGGAAGTTGGACTCGAGCCAAAAACCTAGTTGGAGTGGTAATTCGTGCTCCACCTCCACCAAGTCTCCTCTAGAACCGGAGGCCAACACTGACCTTACGAATCTGCTGACGGTCAAGCTGAAGGAAGACATCATAGGATCAAGCTACCACAACACTCCTATTCACTCTCCACCTTCCAGATATAAGGATTTTGGTAGTTCCAACTCCTCTACGCCAGTGGAGCGACTTCCTATTTCAAGACTAGAGAGGCTCCGATTCGAAAAATATAGTAACTGCCCGCAAACACCGAAAACGTCTCTAAAGCGGGGAGCCCTGTTTTCAGGATTTCCAAGCGTGGAAAAGGGTGATGATTGTGTCGCGCAAATCATAACTACATCCTCACTAACCGATGTACCAGCAGAAGGAGCTGCTGGCCTAGACTGCGCCAGAATATTGCAGAAAGGAGTGGAGGTGACACAAGGTGCTGCTGAGGAGGAGCCTCTTCTGTCCCCATCTAGCTCCACCAAGGAAGACCCCAATTCGGATATAATCAATCTAGAATCATTCCCGGCAAAGCGTCCTAGCTCAATCAGTCTATTTCCTGGATTTTCCTCAGAGGAATCTTCAGAACAGGGTTTGTTTGGTGTATCCACCCCAGAACTAATCGGCGGGGATGGTACGTCCCTCGCGCTATCCATTCCAACTAGCTGCTGTAGCTCTCCGGAGGTGCTAGATAATGAGTCTAGTCTTGGGCTGCTCACACCAAGTCATCTGCAAGATTGCTGGAACTCAAATACAAACGATGAGGACCTCTACCTGCATCTAAGAAGTCCATCAGTGGATGATGTAGAAGAGTTTGAGGAGGAGGACAAAACAGTGGATCAGGACCTGGAGAAGATGGCAAGTAGCTCGAAGACAGACAACTTTCGAGTAATGAGTAGCAGCCTCAATGGTGCATTCCTTGTGAACGAAAATGATGGTTTAATAAGTGTGCAGCCGCCAATGCATCAAAGTCTACATGAGGAGCTTCACCTCAGCCAAGGAAGGGTCCGCCGAGACAGAACATATACACAGCTTCCAAGTGTGACTGGGCTAAACGACAATCATTACTTTAGGGCCCATCCGCATCTACAGGAGCACATCCCAAATCATGTCCAACAACAGCAGCCGAGTATGCACGCTCCACTTAGTTTCCGGGGTAGCGGAAGTGGAAGTTATAGCGCCAGCGAACCTTTCACAGACTCCGATTTCAACACTGAAAGTGAAGCAGACCACGACCATGATGAGTGTAGCAGCTCAACAACAACGGCAGGGAGTGGCGGGAAGACTAGTCACTTTAGTAGTAGTGCTACCAGCGTGAAAAATCGAAGGGCGAGGGTGATAGACGGGGCCCTCTACACTAGTCATCAGCAGAATCCTGATGGAAGGAGTAGT
>JAHZND010005135.1:0-14017 GCA_027744115.1 Acrocyrtus sp. NNG-2020 | reverse complement strand
TCATGCAAAAAACAAAGCATAATTACACTCATTTTTTTACTCTACAATAAGCTCATACCTTAATATGCATAAGGACATGAGAATAAAAAGGATACACAAAACTATATATTTTTTGTGCATAATATGCATACCAGCATTATACTTACCTAATAATAGGATAAAAGTAGGCATAAGGAGAATGAGAGAAAAAAAGAAGTTTTTTTTTGAGCGACTACATTTTTAGTGACTCTTTAAAACACGTTCATCTTTTTTTTCCTAAAAAAAAATAATGCTCTCGTGTAAAGTGTGTCTATTATCTTTTATATATATTTTTGTGGAATTAGTGAAATGAAGAGAGGATAGAAATATATATATATATATTTTAGTATTTTAGCGTTATTATGTGCTTGAGTGCTTTATAAAAAAATATTCCGCTTCTGTTCCTGCCTTGTCTTAAAAGTATTAATGTTGTGTGGCTCCTTGATCCTGACTCCTGCGAACGGGAAAGAAATGAAAAAAATGCTTTTTTTTGTGATGGGCACACACAAAAAGTTTATATACGAGACGGGTTGAATGTTGAGTTGAAGCTGAATTTTACGCTGAAAAAAAAAGTTCCTTTTTGGATGGATAGGGCTTGCTCTAATGCTGATCTGATATAATTTGGATGTTAATGTGAACTGTTGTATCGGTATGGGATATGTGATATGTGGATGGTTTGATGGTTTTGATGGTAGGTCGGTAGTGGTGGTGATACTGGTGATTGGTTCATGCTCATGTTTGGGATGCGGTGTGGAATGAGCAGCTTTTTACAAGAAAAAAAAGATGATGATGATGAGGCTGGTCACTGGTTACATGGTGAGCATTTATGCAGACAGAAAGACGGATGGGAAGGAGACGGAGAATGTGAGAAATGGATAGGAATTAGGATTATTAGGATCCGTTTTTTTTAAAAAAAAATGTTTTTATCGGTTGTACCATGATTGACGATGGTCAGTTGGTCAGATAAGTTGTTTTGTGAAGGATTGTCACTAAAAATAGTTGCATTTAAATTTATTTTTTTAAAATATATATTTTTTTATTATTAAAAAAATTAAAATAATTTTAAAAAGTTGAGTGGATGGAGTGGAGAAGGCTGGTTCCGGTTGCAGTTTTTAAGAATTTATTTTGAAAGAATTTGCGTTACGTAAGGGGATGGCGAGATTAGTTAGTTTGAAAGGTAATTAAATAGTTGGNTTTATTATTAAAAAAATTAAAATAATTTTAAAAAGTTGAGTGGATGGAGTGGAGAAGGCTGGTTCCGGTTGCAGTTTTTAAGAATTTATTTTGAAAGAATTTGCGTTACGTAAGGGGATGGCGAGATTAGTTAGTTTGAAAGGTAATTAAATAGTTGGACAATTTGCTTTTGAATTGTTTGATCTTCAAGGATTTGGGAAATTCGGTGTGTTTGGTATGTGCAGTGTCAAGTATGAAGTTGAAGTTGACGCGACAAAGTAGTAATGTGTGTAGTGGAAAGTAAGAGTTGTGGTACATGGAAGCCTGGAAGGCATCAATGCCCCAATGTTTTTGCCGGCTTTGTTGTTTCCACTCTCTGGAAAAATTAGACAAGTCTTTATTTTTTTTTTGGAAAAAATCAAGAGCTGCGTTTAATGATTTTTAATTGGTTAGTCGCCGTAAAAGTAGAAGGATTGCATCAGTTGGAAAGTGTCTCACTGCCCTTAGATTTTAGATAAGCTTCCACGTGTGTCTAGACTAGTTGATTTTTTGTTGATTATCCTGGCGCCGTCGCCGTGCCTTGCTGAATAGCTAATTTAGTGATTTGATTATTGAAGCTCAAGTGTCAAGGAAGAAGGGAATGAGATTATTTAAATTAGCTAGAAGCTGTGATATAATTGGCAGTATGTGTGGGTATGCCATAATCTCTCACCATCCGAATCAGAACGCTTTTTCTTGGTGTGCAAACGTCAAGTAAATTGCTGCCAATAATGTGTGTGTTAATTGTGGGGAAATAGGTTAATTTGCTAAAGGAAAAGGATACAATACACTTGAGCTTGAGCTGCTTCCAGCACTTTATCTCCGTCACTCTTACCGTAGGCACCGTATCGTAATGGCTATTAGCACGTAAGGAAGGAGTAGAAAAGTGAGTCAGCAAATTCCACTAATCCCGAACGTAAAATTTTAGTTTTATTAGTGTTTAATTTCGAACGTTGCGTCATACTTTGGACACCGGGCTAGGGTATATTATAAATCTCCATTTAATAGCACTGCTATTATATCAGTCAGTTTATGATGAATTAAGGAAAGATTGTTTATGATGCTTTAACTGCTTCATTTTAATCAGATTCTTAACATATACAGATATATTCGTTTAAATATTTATGGTGGTTTTCTTTAATTGTTTTCAGATCTGATATTAGTTTAGTTTTTTGTGATCAACATAAGTCACCGGCCGGGTGCTGGAAGAGTAATATCAAGATGGAAGACGTTGTGGATTTAAGTGTGAAGTAAGTCTTTAAAAATTGTTTTCTTTCAGTAGTATTACATAGTTAAAAGTTGTAAGTTCCGTTAGTATAATTATATTTTATATCCACGAGAAATTAACTTCAAACTTTTAGTTGGTTCTCAACAAATAGGTTATGGAGTTGACGACTCGTGGAAAATTAAATAGTTTCTTAAGTTTATTTGACTCAACTTATATTTTTGTTGGGGCAGAATGCAGAAACTGACAAAATCCAATCCATTGCCAATAGTTTAATGTTATTGCAATATTGCATTTAACCTTCCAATTTTAAAAAGTATTCTCTAACATTTGTGGATATTTTTATCATAGGAAAGACAGTCCTGCACCAACACCGACTCCACGACAAGATGTCATGTCACCAGATACGACCGCTATGGGGAGTCCCAGTCCGTTTACCATTCCTCCTCTTAACCTGCCACTTCCTCTCAATCTTCCTCATCTAGCTAATTTATCCAGCTTAGGATTACCACCACTGCCACTACCGGGTATCCCACAGATTCCGGTACCTCCTGATCTTAGTCGCTTTATGAACATATTGAGTGGTGCTGGGACAGTTGTTGGTACGTCATCAAGGCCGGATGGGAGAGAAAGTTCCTCAAGCACTGGCAGCAGTAGAAGTAGCTCAGCTGGGGTCGCACAATCATCGTCATCTCATTCCCACACCACTTCTCAGCTTCCAGCTGCCAGTAGTAGTTTGTGGGGGCCAGCAAATGCAAGGCAGACATCGATTTCTGCAGGCATCAAGAGGAAAAAGGAACCAGAAAATTATATTCCAGGAACTTCTGGCCTGAACAGCACTAGTTTACCAGTGAGACGAAGTCTGCGGCCACGAGCCGAAAGAAGCTATGCAGAAAGTCCGGACATTGTAGTTGACTACGAGGATGAACCTCCAACAAAAATTAACGGAAACGGGGCAGCTGTAAACGGATGTGACGAAGAGTCTGACAGTGACTGTGGGGAAATGCCGCCATCACCTACCATCAAGGTATAAATAAGCAAACTAAGTCTTTTAGTCATTAGTCTCAATATCACATTCCACAAAAGCTTAAGGTATTGATTTTTAACTTGCAGGAGTTGTCCGAAGACGAAGTACGTGATAGGGAGAAAACCTTACGAAAGCTAAAACAAAAACTGCGAAATGAAGAAATGAAACTAGTCTTATTGAAGAAATTACGTCAATCACAGCAAATGAAAGAAAATGTGTGTGTACCTCCAGCAAACGCAACGGCCAGTAGTAGTAACTCGACTCCAAACTCCGCCGTCGCCAGTCCCAAAGGTGCTTCTGTACATTCGTCACTATCTTCACTTCAGGCAAATACCCATAATCAGCAATCACATGCTCATCAGCAGCAGCAACATGGGAACCACAACCATCTGCACAACCTTCAGAATTTGCAGAATTTACAAAACTTATCAAATATTCCGGGACTTCACCCACAAGCGCTACAACTTCCTGGAGTAAAAGGCAGAGCCTCACCAAAGCTAAACGCTAATGGTCCTAATAGTAACGGAGGAAGTTCACGTGATGCTGGGCTAAATCTCTCTCACTTGGGAATGAGTGGATTGTTTTCAAATCCTCATTTGGCCACTCTGGGTCCCATTCCTGGACTCAATTTGCCGACACCACAGGCGTCTCATGGTAGTTCACGAAGTGGTCAGCAAAATAATCAACAGAATTCTAGCAAAAGCATGTCGTCGGCAAAGGTTTCTACTTTACTGAAGGGGGTAAGTCTACAAGATATAGTAAGAAACCAATTCCAAAACTCAACTGATATTATCTGGCTGTTATAAACAATGTTGTTTTTACTCTATTTGCAGCAACCGCAACCATCTAGAAATTCAAATATGCATCATTCACAGCCACCTCCTCCACCACTTATGATGGCTCCTCAAAGGTCGTCTAACAGCAATATACCACAGCATTTGCTGATGGCACAACAATCTCTGTTGAGAGGTGAGTGTGTGGAATGCTTTTGCTAAATCAAAGTAGCATTTATTGACACTTTCTACATTGACTTTATAAATTATGAATCCTCTGATACGCCGAAACGCGTAATATTTATTTCCCTAATACATTTTTTGATTGCCACCTATATAGGCTCACGTGGATCTCAGTCTGCAGCTAATATGATGATGGGGTTTGCAAATCCTCCCGGTGCAGTGCCACCACCTACGGTGTCACCAGCTAGCATCTCTGACAAATACGATAGACCAAAGGAAGCACATTCCTCATCCAATACTAGTGCTCAGCAGGTAAAGGTTTGTCAATAGTTCTTTTTTCACTTATATACTTACAATTGATGAGGCTTAGACGATGGACTACTACGATTAAAGTTGCACTTCGAAAATGTTAAATGTTTAGTCTTGAATAAGCAGTAATGTAAAAATTGTGGATGGTAAATGACCATGTATTTTTACTTTCTTGTGCTGTCTTGTAAACAGCCTGCAATACCTAGTACGAGCAGTTTGGAAGGAAAAAATGCCAGCTCAACTTCAAACTTAGTAAACTTACCTTCCACTGTGACATCCAATTCTAGCTCTAACATGATTGGTGTTGGTAATCAAAGCAGCAGTAATAGCAATAATTTGGGAGTCGCTTTGGCTCCTTCTATTGATCAGGTACGGGTTTATTTCTCCAGTGCGCCACTGTGCAGACTTGTTGGTTGTTTACCAGTTGCTCAGTAGAAAAGTAGAACTAGATTTTTCCTAGTAAAACCAAACTTAAAAAAGTTGAGCTAAAATTTAAAATTAACTATCTGTTGTAGTATATATATTACTCGAAAACTGTTATATACTGATCCTTTTATCGTGATAAACTCTTGTCTGAAAACAATGCATTTAATTAATAAATTGAGCATGACATTTGTGTACGTACGTAACGTAATTATGTTTATGTACTGTCTCACATTTCAAGTAGCTACCTTGAAGTTAGTTTGGCTAGTGGTAGAAGTATTTGTTTAGAACCTACTTTAGAATATTGATATTGAGAACGATTAATTTTCTTGACCTACCTTAAGCAACTATTATACCTATAATATAGACTACCTATATAAACGTTTAAGGACATGTAATGCACCGCTTATTTAAACCTTTCATGTAGTCGTTGTAGTGGCTTTTTGTTAAGTGCAGGATTTAATAGGTACAATTTAAGCACGTGTTTTTGTCCAATATTAATAATAGGCGGAGAGACGACATCGTTTGTCGACAGCGCCAGTAGCAGATGAAGAGCTAATATTCCATTAGTGTGTCCGGAGCCTTTTGCTTGTTCTCAATGTGGTACAGATTTTACAACAACTTGGAAGTGGGATAAGGGCCTCAAAGGTATTATTTGAAATTCTTTACGTAATATAAGTACAGGGAATTGGAATTGGATAAACTATATAACTAAGTTGATAAATGTATTTGAATATTTCATTAGGGAAAGTAATTTGCGAGCAGTGTGTGACATCTAATGTAAAGAAGGCTCTGAAGGCTGAGCATACAAATCGACTAAAGACAGCATTTGTGAAGGCTTTGCAGCAAGAGCAAGAAATTGAACAGCGGTTGGCTCAAGGCGGTTCCATTAGTGAGTCTGTGAACATGAGCGGAAATAATGGAAGGAGCAGCTCGACACCATCTCCCAGCTCAGGTGACCGACAGTCTCCACAGGTCTCATCATCTAGAAATAGGACTCCTACTCAGAGTCCAGGTATCGTGCCGCCTGGCATGTCGTTACCGACATTGCCTTTGCCTCTGGCAATGATTAGGAATGACAGAAACTATCATCAGGTACTAATGGTACTACATCAGTTTTATTTTAAATCAAAAGTCTTGATGTTGAGATGTGTTGACTTCTTAAAAAGTAGCACTTGTAAACTGAGATGATATTTTATCGTGTTAGGAGAAGCAACGCGAAAGAGAGCAGAGGGAAAGGGAAAAGGAATTCGAGCAAAGGGAAAGAGAAAGAGAAATGCGTGAGAGAGAACGTGAGCAACGCGAAAGAGAAAGGGAGCAGAGAGAAAGGGAACGCGAACGCGAGAGGGAACAGCGTGAAAGAGAGCGAGCAGAGCAGAGGGAAAGGGAACGCGAACTCGCCAAAGCCTTTGTTAAGGTAAGTTAAACTTGAATATGGAAAGTTGAAAAGTTGTCTTCCTTTATATAGAAAGAGGGTAATACTTTAACAAGCTTATGTTACTCGTAAAATAAAAAGTATTATATGTTTTGCTTTTTACTTTTTTGCAGGAATCTCATCGTGCTCCACAAGTTCGGGACACACGAGGATCTTCCCACGCTCACAATTTGAGTCGACACTTGCACAACGAGAGTCAGCAGGCGTTACAGGCACTCCAGCAAGCGCAGAGACAAGCAGAGGAATCTGCACTTACTGCAGCAATGGCACAAATACAGCAACAACATCAGCAGCAAGCTCACTCCCGAGAGCAGCAGTCCCACAGCAGTCGTCAATCAAAAGGAAGCTCTTCAAAGGTAAATTTCATGGCAGGATGTCCACCTCCGTCATCCTCGTCTCATCTGTTCTTTAGGGACCCTCAGTACTCCGCTCTTAATGCAATTTTGAGTCAGAGTCAAAATCAAAGTCAGACAACTTTGCCCACAAGCTCAAATCAAAGCCAGCATCAGCCCAGCAGCCGCAGAGGTCGTCAGGCTGATGCTTCAAGGAGTCAGAGTCAGAACCAAAGTCAAGTTCAACAAAATCAGGCACAATCACAAAACTCCATTCTAGAGCAATATAATCAACAAATGAAGCAAAATGTACGTGATTGTTTTGTTGGGCTTTTTTAAAAAAAGAAAGTAGTTGAAGTAGTCTTTGTTGGTTGTAAATTGGCCTATTTCCCGAAAATGTGTATGTTTTTCATTCGATTTTTAAACGCTCTTTTGTGTATGGAATTATGAAAATTTGACGGACATAATCCTATACACAAAGTACCCTCTGCAATCATGTATTTCATTAACTTGATCTTGATTTGAGTTCCTTATATTCGCAGTAGATAAGTGAATAGAATAGCATGTTTCACGCTCTCACTCGATTTATTAAATAGTATTCTATATTTGGTAGAAGACACTCGAGACAATAACAAAATCTGGTAAAAAAAATATATTTTCCGTTACTAAAATATTTGGGTTCTATTGTATACTGGGATTTATTAGTTCTCCTTTCCCTTTTACCTTCGTTGAGTAGATTCTTAGTTTATATATACCTACCCGACATGTTCAGGAGTACAAAGTAGATTAACCGGAGTAGATGTAGTTAGTCCTATTTCACCATTCATAGTGTAGTTATTTACTGTGCACTTTTTATCACTCTAATTCGTTCAAGACGAATGAATGGTATAAAAGGTTTGCATTTTTCTGAATGTATTAACATTGTAGGATCTTCTAAAACAGATGTCAAAACAGCAGAGGATAGATGCGGAAGCTGCAGCCAAGTTTGCAAGTGCTATGGGAGCCGCTGCAGGTGGAAACCCTGCTGGATTGTCAGCGTCTGCAGTTGCTGCGGCGGCTGCCCTACAGGCAGCACATCAACAAATGCTAAGAATGCCTGGAGGACAACTTCCGTCACTTCCAACGCATCTGCTTCCCTTTTCACCACTTCTGTATCCGTACCAAATGGCAATGGCTCAGGTCAGTCAGGTTCGATAGTTTTGAATTTTTTTACACTACTAAATCATCTATTATTAATTATTATTATTAGTGTGCATTTCAGTTATGCATTACTTACATAGTCATGTGTTCTGTTTGTAGGCTGCAAGTGGAAAGCCAGTAACTCCTGCGTCCCTAGCAGAACTTCAGAGACAGGCTGAGAGTCTACAGCAGCTTCAAAGGCAATACCTACTAGATATGATCCCTAATTCCAGGAACTTGCCACAAAATTGGAAGACTTAAGGATTTTATCAAGTAGTCTAGTTTCACTATTACGATTTTTCTTGAGCACTATTTCAATTTTTTATGTAGCATTAATTAGCTATAATTGTAGATAAGTATTTTATCTATATATACTTATTAGTTATGTCTAAAAGTTTAGATAGTAGTAGTTGATTTTGTAAAATTCATGTATACAGGAATTACCATTGTCGATATTGTATAAAATGGATTTAGTCGATAAGATCAATAGTTCTTGTGTAGAGAATTTTATAAGGTTGTTTTAATGTTATTTCTCCTAGTTTTCTTTTTATAAAAGAAGATTTGATATTAATTCTTGTAATAAAGATAATTACAGTGTAAGGAAATATGTAGGCTTTTTGGGCTGCTGGTGTCTCTATTATACGTACAAAACAATAAGTTAGGTACTTAGAACTTGTAAAACTGTGTGGTTTATCATATGAATCTGAGAAAATCTTGTGACTTGTAACCGAACATTATATAACGTTGTTGAAGATGAGAAATTTTGTAATTTCAAATATCTTCACTAGATACAGACACGAGTCAGGAAAAAACTTTAAGTAGGGTTTTTTATTTTAGCTGCAATTATACTGCCTTTTGCAAGCACCCATAAATTCTGCGTCTTTCAGAGCTTCTGTAACATTTAAATCGATTTTGTTTTTTAAATGTGAGTGAATTTTTTAAGTGGTAAAAACAACGCGTATCACGACTTTGTTGTTTTAATTAGTACAGCAAGCAAGCTACAGTAAAATATTGTTCAATTCAATTGAAAATAATTCCATTTTCAATATATTTATTTACCTTGTTAGATGCTTGTTATTTGTTCTAATTCTAATGTATTTAACTACATTAATACGTCTATTCTATTATGTATTGTGGTATACAAAGCATTCGGTATACCATAAAATGACAAAAATATAAATATCACGAAGAAACAACCAATTATATACACAAAACTGTTTAATTAATAAAAATTCCAAGGTGTAAGTACACTTGAATTTTTTCACTGGAAAACATTTAGCAGCAGTACAAACATATAAATTCTTTTTTGCATACTTTGTATTATCATTCCTGCACATCTGCATGTAAAGTACTTTTTTACACGATTTCAATTTTAACAAAGTATTTAAAATCAATAATGCGAGTAGAACATATAATTACAGTATGGGTACGTAAATATATCATATATCGGTAAATGCACAACTAATTATAATATCTTTAGAAATGAGACACTGCACCAGCATAATAATACCTGCATTAAGCGCAGAAGAGAGAGAAATTAAGCAACTTGAAGTGGACAAAAGGCAACAACCTTAGCAGACCATTCTCGGCTTAAAAATACATAGTACTATCGATTCATATTTCTCCAAATATTTGTCTTTCCTAATTACAGCTAAATGCATGAAAGAACTCATTCCCGTAGACAAGACACATTTTAAGGAAAGGCTCTTAAGTACATGTTCCCCTACTTTGTTCTTACTTCTTTTCTTCCGTAGATGCAGCCGCCGTTTCGATATTTTTAATGTCTTCCACGACAGGTCCAGACTGCTCCGTTCTGGGCCCTGAACTCCAAGACACTAGCTCCTCCTCCTGAGACTTCTTCTTTGCCACCATTCTATTGTACTCGTCGATTTCGGATTGATACTTGGGTCGTGGTTATTCCAAGGTAGTAGGCAGCAGTTCCTCCCATTCCCTCCAAGACGTTAAGGGTCTTTGTACCAGCTTTGGAAGTGTAGTGACGAACCCACGTAGGCCACTGCATTTTGGACTAGTAAATTCATAAGAAAGAAATGCATTACGACTAACCACACAAGCAATTTTCAGTGTTGTATCGTGGCTAGTAATTGTTTTTACAGTATCAACTGGTGGCGCATTTTCAGAGTCTGTCACCGCCGATTTTGTAATTTTTTCTTCAACGGAAGTTCCATTAGCGCCATGAGTGTTGTCAGTCGCATCATCTTCATCGTCATCATCAAAATCCTCCATAGTTGATCCATCCGCAAAATGAATTACTTTCTTCTTTCTTTTCGACATTTCCGCACTTCCGTTAGTAGTGGTGCTGGTGGTCACATCGCTCATCTGTATATTCGCGGTATTCCCATCTCCTCCTCCGTCCCCTACCTTGGCTGTCCCCTCCATGTAATATTGCTAAACCCATTTTAAATATCAAATTAGTTAAATGTTAAAATATTCTACCAAATACCTATTTTCACTTTTCAGTCTACAACAACTGCGTTGTAAATAAAACAGCTTTTTTTAGCAAAGTTTACTCCCACTAAATTTCTTCTCCAGAGATATAATAAAGTCCTCTTTTAGAAGCAGCACAAAAACAGAAATCCAATTTAATGTAAAAGCACTTTGAGCAAGCTGCCAACTCCCAATTCAACTTTTAATAGAAAACCTTTTAAAATTAAAACTTACTTATACAGGACACTACACACGTGCAATACGTCATGTATCAAAATAGTAAATACGACGAATTTTACACAGAAAACTTTCTTATATCACACTACACACTACTCGGATATGAGTGACTCACTCCGTATAAGAAATCCTTTTTATACTTCCATCATATAGCTAAATAGCTATACACAAATTTTATGCTGAGTCTATGGATGAGACACGAAAATGATTTTTTTGGGGTTGGCTCTTCTGTGTGATCTATACCAATGTATTAGTATTACAGCATTTACAGCCTCATTTCTTATTAAAATTACTAATGCCTACACTATAGATGTATGTAGTTGAGTAGGGGAAGAGCGGGGAACGGAAGGGAGTTGTTACTCTGTAAATGATATGGGAATATTTTTTTGTTGATATTTGTCCACTTTGTTGGCAGTTTAATATGCTCTTTTAGTAGCATGGCTAACAATATTGGAAATTTTGTTGGAGGGCTTTGGCCTGTTGGCCTATATTTGCACTTGTAAATGATGAGACTTTCAGCTAAAACTATGCAAAAATTGGGCTAACATTTACGATTATTGTAGTGTTGCTATTATGGAGGGCTATATTTGGGTGTAAATAGTAAATTTAAAGAGAATGAAGACTCGTAATAAGCTGTCGAGTAGAGTATAGTTTGGTCTCCTCTCGAAAATGCCAAATGTCCAACAGTTCAACCCAAAAAAATAATGCCTAAAATTCCCGAGACTAGAGACGTAAATGCGGCAGCCCTGCCTAAAGCAAGTTCTATAGGGGGAAAAAATCTGCGAATGTGCACGCTCAAAATGTTTCCAAGAACTGTTTCGGCGAAAATTGTCAGGTTACTCATAACGGATGTGGAATGAATGGAGAGAAAGCGTGCAAGTGCAAAAAACTTGAATACAATACTGTAAGCATACTTCGTAAAGCATTTAGCACTTGGCACTAATGGCACTATAGCATTGAAAAAATAGTTTGACCAGTGCACGGTCAATTGACCACACAACGGACACATCCGTTGCTTTCGTTTAAGGTAAGTACGCGGAAAATTGCTGATTTGATTATATGCATCATTTACAAATCCGGATTTTTAGACGGGGTGGCTACAAGTAAAAAACGTGTATTATTCTATTATGCAATTATGAGCTTGTGGAAGTAGAATTGCGGGTTGTGGATAGGGCTAAGGCTAATATACATTGATTTTTTTTCTGGCAGTTGCCAGTTGTCGCAAATTGTGATGATGTTATATTTAGCCGGTTTTTGTTTGTTATTCTTTTCAAGCTTGAAGTATAAACACTGACGGCCCACTGGCACCGAAACAGCCTGCCTGTAGTGCTATCACTATACCTTCTTTTCCTGTGTCCCTTTTTCCTAGTAAGCTTGATTTTCTGGTATGATTATTTCATGCGAAATATTATTGATTGGTGTGGCTGACAGCGCTGGAGGAATGCCAGTATATAGATGAGTTGTTAAGATAGGTATGTACATGGAGTAGGTATATGACGCTCCGCTTTCACCGCTACTCGATATGCTAAAACAATAATTTTCAAGGACATTTCCGATCACAAGCTCATTAATTATTTCTGGAGGTATGGACGAATTAGAGTTTTTCTCTGGAATGACATTTTTAATTATTTTATTGACTTCGTTTCGCAAGCAGCTAGGGACATGCTGAATTGCGAAGAGGAACGTGACATGAACACAACGCATTTGGTATAAACTGGACGTGGAGAATAAAAATTCAGATTTTTTTACCTATAATAAGAAAGGTAAACTGTCATAGAAATTACCTACACTAGAGCTGGAATAAAATAATTTACCTAAGTGCGAGAAATACAGGAGACAAGAAATGGACCTTATCTCCGGTTACCCCACTGATAGTTTTGTAAGTACTAGCACAGGACAACAGGTATAAATGTGGACAGAAATATGAGTAAAATGGAGGAGATCACTGATGTGCGCAAGAATAGGTAGATAGAGACTGCCATAAATTTGTGCAAAATGTCAAAAGAAGGCATAGGTTACAGTAAACTCCCTGCGTAAGTTAATATTCTACTCTTTTGCGCATTAAGTATCTTAATTCAAGCTATCTAATCTGTATGTCCAAATCTGTGAAAAGTCTAGTTACCCCAAGGAAGCAAATATTTCATCAGTTCGAGAAGCATCTGATGTACCAGCAGCAGGTGATGGGCTACTGCGAAGTGATTCCGCGCAGATCTTGGATAAGAACTCTGCACAAGTCCCGGACGTAGATATATTATGCACGGGAGCGGTAATTCCCACACTTGCGACCTCTCCTTCCTTTTCGAGTTTGGATCCAAACCCCGATCTCCCACTACTCGGTACCGCGGACACTCCCAAGCAAGAGGTTATAGCCTTGATCAAAAGGTTTCGTGGAGTCATCGCTATACTTATAGCTACTGCTCTGTCTTCCATCAACCCCCAAATTTTATATTATATACATGAAGTCCGGAAATTGGATTACCCTAGTCATATGTATTTGATGTGGTTAAAGGTTTCGTGGGGTCATCGCTATACTTATAGCTACTGCTCTGTCTTCCATCAACCCCCAAATTTTATATTATATACATGAAGTCCGGAAATTGGATTACCCTAGTCATATGTATTTGATGTGGTCCTCTACAATTTATACGATACTCAACGGGGTACCCCTCATATTTGAAATGTACAGGGATTCCGATTCGGTTGTTAAACCCTTCGAAAAGAGTTTAAAAACAAAACTATTTTTATTAGCGGTATGATTTTAGCAGTAAAATATTATTAATTATATACACATACATACATACCATTTCACTAAATTTTCAACTAATCATTATTAATTTTATGGAATAGTGTCGAGGACTTTGTGGCTCGCTAATCCTATATTTTACATGGCACGCAATAACTAAGCTAGGCACTCCTGCGCCGGTTTCAGTTATTAACGCGATGGCTCCCATCTTCGTTTATATTAATGCATTTTTTGTTCTTCACGAGAGATTGGGCGTATTTCCGATCCTCAATGCGTTCCTTGCACTTGGCGGAGTTGTAGTGATGAACCTTAGCAAACTGCAAGACTTGAACTCTCAAAGTGGTAATGATGCTTGGGTACGGATCGAACATATTTCGCATTTGTGCTTTAATCAATGGCTAAGTTTACACAAAAATGTTGTTGTCTTATTTAGATAGGAACGTTAATGGCTTTAATCAGCATGTACCTACTGAGTT
>JAHZND010005134.1:0-19622 GCA_027744115.1 Acrocyrtus sp. NNG-2020 | reverse complement strand
AAAAAGCTATTTAGCTGGAAACGCTTAATAAATTTTGTAAATTGCTCATTAATTCATTCATTCGCTGAATGTACACAGAGTACGTACCCTACAAGTCTGTATGAAACTGCCGACGGTAAGCTAGTAATAATTAACGAGCATGTAAAGCAGGAATAGAAGTAGGAGTGGGCATAAACCACAATCCAGTTTTTTTTCAAATACGAACATTCGTCCACATTTCTGTCCTATGTCTGGTTTTTACCGAACTACTCCAGAACTGAACTAAATACGTAACTATTTTTCATATAAATTAAGCAATAAACTGTACTTTCTTCCTTTGTATTTTTAACAAAAAAAGCTCATAAATTTTGGGAAAAAAACCACAGGCACAAAAGTTAGCTGATATAATAATTCCATTCTTAAAAAATAAAATAACATCTCCGTACTTCTTGGCTACGCCATACCTACAATTTTAAAGCACTGAAGCGCTACGAACGACATTTTTAAGGGGAGAACTCACCACGAACACAAATGATCCCATTTCATTCCGTTTCCTTCCGTTCAGCACCATTCACATATTTTCTTTTTTATTCTTGACGGACCGAATGTGTCGTAGTACTCGCATGTGTGGAGGCATTTGTGTACATTTCTCACAGTCCTTTTGTTGTTTTCTATTACATATGGCGCTAGTGCCGTGAGTAAAAAAATTCTGCAGCAAAAGGATCTCTCTCCTTTTCTCTGCAGAGTACGCCGGAAAGTAAACAGTACAGAGCCAGCCTAATAAAGGAGAAAGACCAGGACTGACTCACTCACTTCCAACAACATGGCACCATCACAGTTAGCCTGAAAGAGTTGAAGGAGAAAAAAGGTGGACCACGAGGCACACCTCACAAAATGCGGGTGCAATAGTAATGCTGTGCGATAACGATGTCGACACTCTTCATGATTGGACTATTCCTCAAAATGTAATAATCAGTTCTGAGAAATTATCAAAGAAAAAAGTCTGTCGACTTCTGCCTTTAAACTTGAATTGAAACTTGTCCTTTTGTTGAGTATCCAATTCACTTAAAAAGCAGTACACTCCCTTTTTCATTCTACTTAATGCTGGCTTCATCCAATAAATTTAATTTCTTGGAAAGGTATATTTTATTGCACATCATATATTTTTTTGCAAACTTGCACTCACAAAGTTATTTTCTGAGCTTCTGTATAAAATATCCATTTGCATTAAAAGGGTCTGCGAAATTATACTCGTTTCTTCCACTAGGCTTCCCTATCGCTCCTGTTTTTTCTCCAGGATTATATCTGCTCACAGCGACAATGTAGAAAAATGCAAAAAATTCTCCTCCTCAACTCCTCTCCTGTCTTTTTTCTGACGGATGATGGGTCCCAACTGTATACATAAATTATAATATTTGTTCCTCCTCAGCTTTTTTTTTCGTTTTCTCTTTGCTCTCTGCCAGAATTGAACAAGTCCATGTGACACTGTTGCTACTATATTGCTTCCGATTATTATGCATCAGAATCCTCTTACAATATTAGGGTAACCTTTCACACAAAATCACTAACACGATTTGTGTCCTCCTGTCAACACAGCAGAAAAACTAAGTTTTTTATACTCTTCTCTTCTGCAGCACAAAAAAAAATATCAGACGAAAGGGAATTGGGTTTGGACCTAGACAATGCTGGATCCACACACTCCACTCTCACAGATAGATCATCATGCCTTTTTTTACCCTAATTTCTAATACTGTCAGAAGCTTCTTGCTGTCTGAGACCTTCTTCCAGTGACACTGTGCAGGGATATGGTGATGAAGCAAAAAGTTATTCGATGCAGAAACCAGGCTCAGTTTCGGAATCTCGTTGTACGCTTATTTTTTTATCATAAAACATAATAGCAACTACAATACCGTCCAATTTTCAACTAGTCAGGAAGAGGGAAAAAGCAGATATGATAGTAGGGAGGAAAACAAAAATTCATGCCTTTTTTTACCCTAATTTCTAATACTGTCAGAAGCTTCTTGCTGTCTGAGACCTTCTTCCAGTGACACTGTGCACGGATATGATGATGAAGCAAAAAGTTATTCGATGCAGAAACCAGGCTCAGTTTCGGAATCTCGTTGTACGCTTATTTTTTTTATCATACAACATAATAACAACTACAATACCGTCCAATTTTCAACTAGTCAGGAAGAGGGAAAAAGCAGATCTGATAGTAGGGAGGAAAACAAAAATCACAGAGAAAGTTGCACTCTCACAGAGAAAAAAAATAACGAGAATAATATCCAGCCTTATTATGCGACTGTTGAATTTATTTCTCGTCTCTCTCCTCTTCCACTTCGTTATTCCTCTTTTTTTCGCTTCTCCACTCTTTTATTATGGTGGTCTGAACCCGATGAATTCTCCTGATGAAGTAGAATCCCTGTCCTTACCTACCATCCCATATGTATAATAGAACAGCTAAATGTTGCTCACTGTTACACATAAAAGGGAAGGGAAGCGATAGCATGAGCTTCCTCTCTGCTGCTGCTGGAAAGGAGAGAGAACAATATCCAGCAAAAATACAAAATACGGACTCATAGGGAACCGAGGAAAAGAACGGGAAGCCTATATTGATGCGATGAGTGTGAGTGTGTGCGCTCCTTTGCTATATAATATGTGATTGCTTTAAGTAACAGGAAATGTGAGTAAAAACATGAGCCGACTAGTATTAAAGGTCTACATAGGACGTTGCTACTTTTTTTTCCATTGCCCGCTGTACCCTCTTTCTCTACACACACAAGGCAGCGATATGACTCTGACATTGTGAAAGTTGGGGAAAAGAAATGAAAGGACTATCTCAGCTCGGCACACATCCCAAAACGTCTGTGGAGAAAGGTTGAAATTGACTGTGCTCGCTTTTGTGGCCTGTTTCACTTTCTCAGCCCATAACAAATGCCTTATACATTCTGTGTGGTATAGCGGTGGGTATGGACTTTTACAGCTGGAACGATATTTTATCAGGAGAAATGCAGCAGTAGTAGTGCTGTAAGTAGTAAAGTAGTATGTGAGTGATACGTCGAGAGCTGGAAGGAAGTGTTATTCTGTTCATGTTGAAAGTTTGCCAATGTGGACGGTGATGGGAGTAAGTATAGTGGTGTAGTAAAAAAACGAAGGCACGGGGCGGTACTTACTACTGCATGATATTGGTTGCAGTAGACAAATAAAAATATAACGTGTGTATACATAAGGGAGAGCAAACGGTAAATGCGGAAATATAAATGACAAAAAAATTTAGGTGCAGAAAACTATTTTGCAGAAAAATTTTTTTGTGGCCTATAATACCGCTAAGGTGAAGGTGCCAAAATTAAGGTACATTTTGACGTAAATACGAGTACTTTCTATGTGGCAAGCAGTTATTAGAGCTATTTCTTTTGCTATTTACGACGGCCCCATGATTATTATTAGTTCGCTCTGATTTGATTATTGAAAATACCTTATAGGAAAGAATTTTTTTATAAATTGGCTCCATTCAAATAAAAAAGCGTTGAAAAACGGTTCCGCGCTGAGGGAACAAAATCCTGAAACCGAAAACCTCCCGTGGAGGATAGCTTTCTCCAATCTCCTCCTGCCCATATCCAGAATATCATGTTGCCGAAATATTTTTTTTTCGGTGGAATACCTTCGCCCAACATGCAATGCACATTTTCTGGATAAAATAGCTAGCAAAGTCTATTGCTAACACTACGAAATCATTCTTCTGATAGAAAGAAAAACACGCTCTTTTACTGCTGGAAAGCATGCATTTCACATTCACACACGAATATCGGATGTTGTCATATGGTAAAGTTTGCTCAATAATATGCTCCCCACACCACACAAAGCAGCAGCACCACCACCTCTACTACTAATACGGCACACGAAAGCATTCTAGCTCGTATCAGCCCTTTTAGTACTATGTAGCAGCTTCTACTATAACTATTACAACTCCAGCACATTTTTATAGAAGTACAAAGACTGACGCAGTTTTTGGGTGCGGGTAGCCTGAGCGCTTGCCCGGGCTTTTACTTTCCTTCCTAATAAACCCGAATTCTTGTCCGAGGCGAATCCGTATTTTTTTCTCCTTCCTATTTTTCTCCCTGACTCCTTTCACGTCTTCTCATGTGTTATGGTATAAACATACTCGATAAAAAATACACGCTCATAGGGAGCTGGAGACATGCCTCACCTATCTAACTACTGGGCTATGTGTTCTCACGCAGTGGAATTGTATTAGAAGTCAGTCAATGGAATCCCCAATATAGTTAACTGTAATGATATCCATTACACGTTTTCTCTCAATGCTGAGGAATGGGTGTAGCAGAAAGTAGTTAGGCTTAATACACTTTCCTCCTAAATTCTTTAAAACTTAGAAGGAATAAGGACATACGTATGTATAATATGAGCATACAACGTTACCCTTGTCAGGAAGCTGCTAGCTTATATTTAGGTACAGCGTTGTGCTTTTGACTTTTGCCATTGTACAGCAGTGCGAGTGTGTAAGTACTTATTGTATCCCTTTTCGCAGGAGTGCTATTTTGAGTTGCTGCATTGGAATCTACCAGTGACAGAATATTTAGGTTGCGAAGTGAATGGAACAACGGAAAATGTAAAACGTGGAAAAGTAGTGTGGTGCACACATATACATACGGCTCTCCAGCACTAACACCACTGGCAATTTAACTTTCTCCTTAAGTTTTTTTTTCTCAACTTGGAGGGTAAAATTCAGTGGGAAAAGAAATGGATTCATTTTCTCCACTAGAGTAAGTCAGGATAGCGCTTCGTTTTTACAAAATGTGGCGTGTACGTGTGCACATCATGTAACGTAAGTGAAATGAAAAGGATGTTTTCAGAAATAAGTAACGGAGAAAAAGTGCACAAAGAGCTTTCTCTGCTAGGCATTTCATTCTCTGGCACGATTATAAGGCTACACATATTTGGGGAAGGAGAGTAAATCGAGTTTTATGAAAGGGAAGGAAACAAAGTGTTCAATAAACAGAATAAATTTAGTCTCGGTGCCAGCTTGCTATTTTTTCGACTTTTTAAAAAATATACTTTTACCAGAACGAGTTGCTGTGCAGTTGCTTTAGAGAGTCCACAATGCCCTCGAAGAGTCCACTTCCACTTTTGTTTGCAGTGTTATGCTGGAAGAAGGCAAAACACATTTTTTTAGTTTCACTCACAACCAATTCTAAAATTGTCAAAAGGAATGAAGAAAAGGAAAAAAAATAAAGAAAACATTTTTTGAACCAGTGAGGAGCTTCCCACTTGGCTGGCAAACTGAAGCAGGTCACGAGGCATATATTCTTTACAAGCATAATATATATTTCGAGGCAGAGCACTATGGATGGGGTTGTGTCCTCTGAAATATGGGGATTGTAAAGGAAAATGCATGTTATGCTGGAATTGCAATCGCCACAATCACAATAGAACCAGTTGGTGTTGGTGATGTGGGTTTGATACTGATGCAAAACAGATTGCTGCCATATACATGCTGCAACTTTGACATGGACAAGTAGATAGAGCTTTAATGGAGAATCGAACTTTGGAAAACTGGAAACTACGGTACACTATGCATTTTGCAATTTGTAAAATGCCTTAGGTGGAGCGTACACTGTGGAACCTGGTGCTTGATGCTAGCCAGTGGGCGTACTTTGAAATGAGACTAAACCAGCTGGATTATATTAGAGTGAGGGTTTGCTCAGACGCTGACGCTTTAGGCAAATACTGAAGTGCCGCGTAGCACAATGCGAGACAGGAACAGAAGCAAATATAATAAATTCATACAAATAGAATTAAAACTTAACAGTATAGCTAAATATTAATTAGGGCTATACTCGAAAAGAGTAATTTATTCTTTACAGTCCAGCTTTCTATAGTGTACACCTCCGCGAACAAAAAAATGCTCTAAATTGTACTAAAAATCGACACGGAGTACTTCTCTAGGAAGCGGTACGGCGCACAATTACAAAAGAAAGTATTTATGGAATGCATCCTTCTAGTAGCAGTTGTGAGAATTTTTTTGCGAAAACAATCCCAAAAGAATTCTCCTTTTCCAGGTTTGTTATCATTATCTCCAATGTATGCTTTTTCTCCGGAAAGGGGTCTGATGCAGTTTGGAAGAAATGTGGAAAGGAAAAAAAGAGTAAAATCTTTGGATACATTGCCCAAGGTTTCCCTTTCCGCTGTGGTCCCTACTGATAGGAAAAGATAGTGAAAGCGATAGTTTTAGAAAAATGACATAAAAGTGACTACTACAACGCATATGACATTTTCCCTTTTCGCTCTCCTTCCTTCCTCTCCTTTCTTTTTTTCATATTTCCTTTTTAAAATGGAACCACTACTGCGTGCCAGAAATAAAACTTCATCTGTTCCGTCTTCCTAAATTGCATGGAGATGGTTTACCTGTCCCTAGCTATTTTTCAAATCTGATTTTAGCATATATCGTTACTCTCCCCTTTTCTATTTTTTTGCCGCTGACAGTCTTTTCCGACGAGATACGCTGCAATTTCCTGCTGATAAGATGGAGAAGGAGAAAGCAGAAATATTCCACGGGAAAAAATCAATGCGAAAACTTTTCAAATTTAGATGACAATGAGAGAAGGGAGCATAAATTCCAAGAGGAGTTGGAAAACGGAGAAGGTGAAACGGCAGCTCTTAATTTGAACTGATATCCATATTTAATATGTCTTTTGGTGTCTCCTCAGACCAATTTTGAGACGGCTTTAGTATTTAATCTAATCACATTACGCATATTCATCACACCTTTTTGCAAAGTTAGAGTTCGCGTGGGAGGTAAGTAGGTAAGTAGGGATATTTCGTAGAGAAGAGAACTTAAAGCCCAAATCCATTTCCGTGTTTTCGTGAGTAACGAGTGCAGTATGACGGGAACACTTTACACGGAAATCGTGTGTAGGGGAAACAGATTTCCCCACACAACTGAAATTCCCTAAAGGAAGAACAGCAGAAAATTCCGTGTTCTGTGTGTCCTCAGGAAAAAAGCATTTGAATTCTTACATGAATCTTTACAAGACATTCCTTTGAAGGAGAAGTACCTTTGGGTGAAAGTAGAAAAAATGCTAAGTCTGGCTAAATGCCTGTAGTGGTTGTTTTCTTCGTGTGCGGATGCATAGGTAGCTATAAAAAGTACTCGTGTTGTAACATGAGCTTACCTTCATTCTTAACTCTATAATACAGCTTAAGTTTGGAGTATTCTCGCTTCATTGGTTCGTTGACCAAGCTACTTTTTTTTAGTTTTTTGCAGCAGCCTGAGTGATCTGCCTTCAAAATTCTTAAACCTTCGTGTTAGTCTTTTTGGAAGAAAGTTGTCTGTTTCGTGAAGTGCGTTTTTTGTAAATATAAAGGAGGAAGTACATAAATATGTGGAAGGCTATGTAAATACCTACATTGTGGAGGAAAGGAGCTGGCTCCAGCTCTAAGTTCCGTGAGATGCTATCTTATCTCGCAAAAAGTAAATTGGAAATGGTACCCTCGTGTGTCCCGCAGGCTTGTATTTGCATTCCTAAGCAGTTGCTGTTTCATTTGGGCAGGCTGCTTTTCCTGGGAATACTATTGTGGAAAATGCCGACGTTTGTTTAATTAAGAATTTTCTTGAGAATTTGATGGCACGCCAGATAAGAAGTTTACTTTGTGTGTACAAAGAAGCATTAAAGTGCTGTGAGAAGAAGTTACCTTATCGGTTTTGCCTACAAAAATAAATTTTGTGCTGAGGGATTAATGCAGGATGAAAATGGATATAAAATTAGCTCTGAGAGTTCGCATATCCGAATAATCTCGGATATATATAGGTAAGTATTATAGAGTGCGATATCACCTTGAAATGACCAATGACAGCCCTCATTTCCACTGGCTACTGGTTTAGCATATTTTCCCTCTGATGACGTAATACCGCTGGGGAAGTTAACATTTTCCTTACTTCCGACAACATTTCACTCTGCATGTCAGCACAAAAACAACAGCGTTTCCGAAATAATAAGCAGACTAAAATTGGCACTGGCGCGGATAATTTTTTTTATCTTAGAGAATAAATCATTTTGACTTTTAGTTAGCACGCTGTTGTACTCTATCACTCTAGTACTACAGGGTTTTTCAATTTTAGCAATAAAATTAAAAAGTACATGCGTGATAACGGAAGTACTATTGTTGATACTCTCCATCTGCCAATTCACGTTGTTTCCCCTGAAATTTAATTTAGGAAATACATTCACGTACTTTTTACACCAAGTTACACCATCTTAAGCTAATCTACATTGAATTTTTAAGTCAGCAGTGCACGAGACTAGTACACAAGTAAAACGGGTGCCAAAGACATTTTCTCCTTCACCCTCCAAATGCTTACATCAGTCACCCAAGTGTATACATAGTGTGCGGCTTAGAGGCATTTTAAGGAAAAGGAGGACGGAGGACGTGTAAAAGGAATGTATCCATCAATTTCCACTTTCCTTTCCAGACGTTCCACAATGGTACCTTTACTTTAATTCACTAGTTTCCGTAAACATTTTCAGCGAGCGAGAAAAACGCGTGGGCTACTTTAGTCCTCGATTAATAGCAGGCGTAGCCTTCAACCGTCTGCATATCACATATCTTTCTTTAGCAGCTTTATCTGACGTCCTCGAAACCCGCATTTTGCATGTCACAGCTATAGGTACCCCGAAAAAAAAATCCGAGTCCACATTCCTATGCATTGTTACGGCTTATCTTACTATGGCTTTTTTTCTTCTGTGGTGGTGCAGGTATAAGCCACCTCTTCCATCACACCCACAATCCAATATTATGTCTGAGTAGCACGTAACCTGCATGCAAATAAATACGCAAAGCTTTTATAAGTTTACGCTAGTCGCCGGTTTTTTTATGCTAGAGTATGGCAGAAACAAAAATAAAGTCTTTTTACAGCTTTTCTTGTGTTCATCGTCGTAAAAAATGAATAAGAGTCTAGATTCCCGAATATTTCGCCAAGTTGGAAAACAAAAGGAAAGCAGCAATATTTACAAAGTAGGCATGAGTATGATAAATATGCGACTACACGTAGTGCTCCTGTGTGCAGTTTCAGCCCGTTTTTTCTACGAAACAGAATAAAAAGCCGTAAAGTGCAAACAGAGCATGCAAGGCATGATAAGAGAAAAGCGGGTGTGCTCACATTTTAGCAATGATCAACTGACCACTGCACTGGTGCTGCTGTGCTGGACAGTATATTTTGTGTTTATCAAAGTTTCAAGGGTACTGAGGTATTTATAGTTCATAAATACTCTTACATGCACCATTTCTATGCTTAATATCGTGTACGATTTTTTCTCTCTAGGGCTCTGAGCGCGCGCGACGACAATGTGGCGATGCAATTTTTTTTTGTTTTTCTATTTTCTGAAAATAATCCACTACAAAAGTATAAGATGGGATATGAATTCCTGTTGTAAATAAACTTCCAGAGAAAGTACGTAAGTATAACATATGTGAGGGAAAAAATCTCAACATTTTTTTTCGAAGAACAAAATAGGACGACGGAAGGACGGGCACTGGCGCTGGCAGTGTTAAAGATGGACTGGATGTGGTCACAAAATGATTTTTATGGAGCAAAGCCGACCCCCAGTATAAATAATGGCGCCGGACGGGCAGAACTGAAAAAAAATGTGATGTTCCTATAGGAGGAAGTGAAAACTCCACATGGACTAACAAATCGGACAGGATCCCCTGGCTTTTGTGATGCTACTAGGCTCGACAATCGGAAGAAAATAGGGGCTAACTTTAACAGTGACAAATGTGCCCCACTCCTCACATAAGCATACGCACTTTTCAGGCGAGTGGCTATGATAATAATTTGTATTATGAAAAAGGCCGAAAAAAAATCTGGACGCTGCTGGTGAATCCCCTTCTGCTGGTCTACATCGATATTTTTTTAGCTCTTCCGTCCCAAATCTTTTCACAAAGAGAAGAAGAAAAAATGCTTTCCATTCCAATAAAAAATATAAAACCGAAATATCAGAAATGACATGATAAAGTACTCGTTTTCTCCCATTTCGAAACGAAAGAAAAATACTTTTCAATCTATCTTTTTCTCTCTTTGAATGTTAAGGGAAATGATAAAAGTGGCAATATTTCCTTTTGACTTTTTTTTCTTCACCTAACACTTTTGAAGAAAGAGAGGCTTTTGTTTATTTTGGCGTTTTTTAATACGATGAAAACATGATCATAATACATTTCTCTGTCTGTGATCTCATTCCTCAAAATGAAAATCTTTGGAGATTTCCAAACAAGGGTGCAAAGCCAAACGCGCTCTCCACACGGCACACTCCTCTAGCACAGGACTCGTTTCCCGTTTGCTATTTACCTGTCTCTTTCACGTGCAATATTAGTGAAACTGAAAGGTGATAAAGCGAGAGTAAATACCTAGTGAAGGATTTATATCTACTGGGACCTCGTTCGCCTTCCCATTCTCCTCACAGTATTCTTCAGGAATTTTTTTGGGTTTGTTGTTTGCGGTGGTGAACTATTTTTCGGGTGGAAATATTGGATCACCCGTTGTCTTTCAACCTTTCTCTTTTTAGTCATGGTCCGCATCCGCATCACGAAAAAAAATAAATGTTCGCAGCTAGTTCCAAAAGTAAGAAGAACTTTTTTTCTCGTGCGCTTAGGTACATAGTAGCTTTTTGACTTTTTTCATTTTCCCTTTTTTTCTCCTGCTTTCCTCTTCCGTGTGCTTTACGTTTACTTTTCCACCTCGTTTTCCAGTAGCGTTTTGTAAAATATTGCATGTCCTTTTTTATGCGGTCTACCACACACACAGATTTTATTATGTGAGCGAAGAAAAGCCGTGGTTGTCAGCAAACATCGGGTTGTACTGTGTGGCATGATTTTCAAAAGATTCAGGGAATAATGATGACTATGCGACCGTATCGGTGTGATGGAGGTGCTGGGTGACTGGGAATTGGATGCAATTGTGAGTTTTCGACTGAGCGACTGCCAATATCAAAATAAAATTATATACTAGAGCCATACAAGCCTGTAGTTTGCGCTTCCTCTGGAAAAGTAGAATTGTCTGCAATTCTGGAATAGAGCAAGAGCAAGCTGAAAAACGAAGTCTCTCAGACATTTTCTCTCCTGGAAATAATATTGATAATGTAGATGTCGGAAAAAGTTTGTTTTCATACGGGAGTTTCGGGTGTCATCATCGCACGCTTTTTTAAAATTGTGCTCAGGTTATCGTTCTTTGTATGCTGCCAGTTTCCGAGAATGGACTACTGGCGATACGCTTTCACTTAGGTGGACGAAAAAATTGAATCTAGAGTCGATTTGTAAGCAAACGTAAACTTGGAGCGCAAAAACATGCTACATCACATCATTACCAGCACAAAAAAAACTCCCGCTTTGTTGATGGATAACCATTTCCAGTTCCAGAAAAATAGAAAAGAGAAAAAAAAACTACGAAAAACTTTCCCTGGAATATTCCACCCTCTTCTAAATGCGATTCGGAAATGTGCAAAAAATGGATACATTCAGAGGGGCATTGCCAAAAGGCTTTTAACTTGCTGTCATTTAATAATAATTACAGCCTTTTCATTCCGCTGCAAGAAAACAGCTCTGAAAAAAATACTTGTAATTTGGAAGCACCCATAATTATATCCGAAAATGGAAGAAGCTACTCCAAAGAATTTAATTACCGCGTAAGTGGGACACTCTTCAAATTAGATGTAACTTTTTTTCCTGGTACTTCACGTTCCGCATGGCACTCCTCCCAGTCCTCACTTTTTTTCCTCCCTTTCATCCCATTTTCAATCATATTCATCTTCCCGTACGTAATCAACTGGTAGTTTTTTTGCTTCAAAGTGAAAAGTTTTTTTTGTAGCAAATCCCTCCACAAATATGTTTTCCAGCATGACGGAGTCTCATATATTTTGGCTGGAAGGGAAAAAAGCTCCACTGATTTCGTGAATCTGACAAACAGTCTAATAAATAATTTTTTTATGCGAAATGGGGCCACAAAACTTTTTTATTTTTTTTCCTCTCGTCAAACTCCCGGAAACTTTTTCAAAAAAAAATTGTTTTTCCCGCTAAATAATGCAGCTCAATAAAGTTTTCAGTTTTCAACTTGGCATATAAGCTATTCATTTTACACTTATTACGCGCGTGCAAATGTATATACCATCTACGCAGCCACACTACCTCCATTTTAATTTGCGAATCAGCAAAAAAAGACAGACGTGAGTTGAGAAAACTCCGCTTTTCCTTGATTACGCAGAGAAAATGCAAATGAATGGGGACTCTCCCCAATTGATTTACTACTTTTATTATAATTTCAAACAAACTTTTTTACCCTTTCAAAGTGTACATATTTACATACAAAATTTTTTTTAGCTATGCTTACATTTCAACTTTCCCGCTCTCGGCTTATTCAAGCTTTGTTAAAAATGATCTTTTCCCTAAAAAAATTTCTATTGCAAAAAGGAGGCAAACAGGAACACAATTTATTTTTATGGCTTGTGGCAAGGCATACATTATAAATAATAATTTTCTTTATCCGAGTCTCAGCAGAGATATGTGTTAGTTAAGTTTTTTTCTCTTTTTTCCCGTACTTTCTTCTTAACGTTAGAAAATTGGCATCATTAAATATAAGTAATTGGACAGTACGTTCGGTGAAAGTTGGTTCGTGGAAATATTTAATTAAGAAGGCACATAGTAGTGTAAGGATGACAGTGAAACTTTGGCTTTTATTCTTCCCCTCTTTCCCAGAAGGCCACCTTATTTCCTACTTCTAATTCCTTAAAAAAAACTGCAAGCCCCTCCAAAATCCAATTAGGAGGCATACAAAAAAAGTGTGCCCTTCTTTTTCTATCCTCTCAAGTATTATTGACATACAAAAACCGAATATATATATATTTTTTCTTCTTCTTTTTGCATTTTTATCCCGGGTATCCTCACTGACTCCCAACCGCCAAAAGCAGCAGTGGCAGTAGCAGCAGCAGCAGCAACCCAAAAAAAAATTTTTCTACAGCATTATTACTCCTAAAGGATTCGGATATATGTTTTCTTCCGTGAAAATCCGCTTTCTCCATAGATTAATCCCTAAAAAAGGAAGGGATGTGTGCATAATACTTACAAACCCATCAAGATAAGATCATTATTACAAGGACGACTCTGGCTCTCTCCTTTATTTTTCGTTTCTCCGCGTTTTTCACTCAGGTACAGATTCACGCTGCGGCGTGTGTGGCGACAGCCAACTCTCCCAGAACCGTTTTTTCTCCTCTTCACTCAATTCGTCGACGCTAACGTGAGGAGCAGCACCACCGGGCAAATCTCCGCTGTTGTGATTATGATTATTACTATTACCACTGACGCGAGCACTATTACCACTACTGCTGCTAACTACTCCCATTCCATTATTATTGTCACTCGTTGTCGTCGCTGGGCGAGCACCTAATAAACCTGTAGACGACGAGGAGAGGGAAGACGGCGGCGGGTTGAGGACTGCAAGTCCCTGCTGTGCCAGATCCACATTATCGTTTACATTATGATGACTGCTAAAAGTCAGGAAACTCTGTGAAGGTGATCGGTTATTAGTGCCACTAATGGAAGGAGTTACAGCTCCTTCAGAGTTGCTCGCCGATGGGAAGGGAATTGGATACGGGTCTGGGAGATTTGTTGCCAGATTTCCGTGTCTGTTTACGCTACCAAGGCTAACGCTACCACCACCACCACTAGCGACTCCTCCATTGCTTCTCGATAAATGTCGTTGATGATGTCGGTGATGGTGGTGGTGCTGATGGTGTTGATGGGAGGGGGAAGACTTGAAAACTGGCTTACTTCGACTCAATTTCGAGGGCTCTTCACTCTCATCCTCAGCCCCGCTATCGTGACGCTCATCTCCATCCAGATGCTCGTAATTATTATGCTCTTCATCTTCATCCTTACCTGGACCAGCACCAACTATAATATTTTCGCGATCACTGCCACCGCCACCACCACCATGAACAACTTCCAAACCTGTCTCATCCTCCTCTCCTCCCGGAAGCGATCCTCCCCAAGATGCTGATGCCGATAGTGGTGAGACCGGACGGGCTGAAGATCTGTTTCTGATACTTGAATATTCCCCATCTACCACTGCTCTGCCTAGAGATGAAGAAGTGCCGACTTGATTAACATTTTGCCCTTGACTGGTTGCGAACCTTGACTGCTGCTGCTGATTCAGTAAGCTTCTTTGAAGTGACGCCATAATGAGGTTGTCAGAACAGCTGGAGGTATTTCTCTTTGACTGCTGATGGCTATGATGACTATGTCTCTGGAAATGATGGGGATGCTGCTGCTGCTGTTGCTCCTTCACCAGCTGAACCTGAATTTTCTGCCAAGTTTCTGTGGCATTCCGAGTACTTCCCGAGAAATAAAAATAGATGACAGCAAAAATTACAAATAATCATCCAGTCAGCAAAAAATTTTCAAGGAATGTAATGGAACAGCTTTCCCTCAACTACTTTTCCCTTCTTTTTCATTTCATTTTCAAAAAATCTCATGTGCACACAGTGTGCTCTAACTTTTCATAGAAAATAAAAACTGCTGCATTTATTCCTCCATTTTCCCATATCGCTCTAATTTTTTCCTCATTTTTATCCTCTCTCAAAATACTTTCTCCACATGACTGAAGACTTTTTTTTTCAGTTTTTGACTCTTTTCCATGTTGAAATAAATATACAAGAATAAAATATGAAACCAGTGGTGCCACTACATCATGCATGGTAGCAGCCTTCAAGGGAATTGATTCTTCAAGGGGAAAAAGACCAAAAGAATTGAAATGTAAAAGGATAAGAAAGAAGAGAGGGAGAGCAAGGCAGCGAAAAAAAGGAATCATATCTTGAGCATTTTTTTCTTTCTTCTGCGTATTTTTTTTTACTTTCTCCCTCTCATTCCTCCTTACTGTGTATATCCGCTACATTTGGCACAAACGTACTGTTGTAAACGTAACAAGAAGTAGGTGGTGGTGGTGAAGCAGGCAAAAAAAAGTTTCGAAGTGGTGTGGTGGCTAGTAGCATAGCAAAAAAAAGTAGCTTTTTTTACTACGAGAACGTGTTCCTATTTCAGCCTTTCTAACAACTTCACAATAACAACAGAAAAGGAAAAAAAATCTTATAAGATCATAAGAAGAAGAATAAAAAGGAAAAAAAAGTAGAAAAAAAAGAATCTTATTTTTTTCTGATCTGCCCCTCCAGTATGATATCTTTGTGGAGTTATACTTATCCTTCTTCATTTCATATTTTTGTCCTCTTTTTTTATATTTTTTGATGTGCTTTACAACCAACTGCTATCCCTTTTCAAGGAGTATGCATGCAGCTTAAGGGCGTTTTCTTCACTGCTTTTCTCTCTTTTTTTACTGGAACTTAACGTGAGCCAAAGAAGAATAAAAAAGGTAAGGTAGTCTTATCATGAATGTTCACTCACTTCATAAGTCCTCATAACGTACTCAGAAAAAGAAGAAAGAGAAAGAGAAAAAAAAGTATTCAATTCAAACTCATCCACGTTCGAGATTCGAGAGCAATTTCTATAACAAGTGGAGGATTGGATGTAATGGGGGACGAGCTTGTAAGAACTCAGAATTTCCTTTTCCAAGTATTTTTTTGTATGAAAGAGGATATAAATAGGAGTGTGAGAAAAATGTGTGCACATACACAGGTAAAAAATAAGATTGGCTGGGGTGGCACCTCCTATACCGCCATAGACAACTATGTACGTCTCAGGAGATTTCACCTGCCACTCCGCATTAATCGTAAGTATGAAAGGGTCTTACTTTTACAATTTTTTTGGGGAAAAAACGGATTGTCCCTTAAAGATATTTTTTTCTCTTTTCTTTGTTCAAAAGAGAAACATGTTTTCCTTATCTTTTCCTTTCCCTTCAACAATATCGAACTCGAATTCAATTGTGTCCGGTTGTTACATGAGAAGAGTGAAAAAGAAGAGATGAGCAAAAAAATACGAATCGTGTGCAAAAAAATATTTTGCTTCTTTTGTGTGTATATTTTTAGTGCAAAAAATATGAGTGCATCAAGAGTAGGAAAGGAAATGTATGCGGGGAACAAACCTGTTATCGACAGTATCCAAAATCCTCTCGAGAATCATTGCAATGTGCTCTTCAATTAGTGGAGCTTTCTCCTGGATACGAAGACACGACTCGAGAAATCCATTCAAAGTCATTGAGACCATCTCAAAACGTTCCTCTATTGAGCGACTAAGCTCTGTCATTCTTCGTCCTAAGCTGGTAGATATGGACTCCACGGATGTGAGAGCTTCAACAACCATCGCTGCTGTGTAGATGGGGAAGAGTAAATGGAGCGTGAAAATAAGAAAACGAAAAGGAAAAAGGAAAAAAAAAGAAAATAAAAATGATTTGTTATTGTAGGAGAACGACTGGCTTCTCCTTGCAAAAATATGTCATATTTTTTTGCAAGATGCCGAACGAAAAAAAGGACAGTGTATTCTGGTTACTCTTCTCCTCTCGGCAAATAATGTATACATATACAAGGATTCATTTCCTTACACATGACTTCCGCTGACGAAGCTCCTCCATTCGACGAAATGGATCGGGCTCCGCCATTGTTCCCCGCACTGCTAATTTGATTGACTATTGGGATAAGGGCCCTAAACCCATCTTGAACTTCTCTTCTAGTCACATTACTCATGGTGAACGTGTCCTTCACGATTGCCTCCAAACTCTGGGAGCGCTTCACCAGCTCATCGAACATGTTCGTTACTTTGCTTGTGACGAGCTGCACTTGAGACGTAGAATTTGGTTGTGGGTGGGGAGAGTTGTACGAGGTAGAGTGGAAGTAATGCTGCGAGGAGGTGGAGGATGACGACGGGAGTAGCTGCTCGTACCCAACAAGGTTGCTGTTTCGGTTGGGTTGATTATGATGATGAGGGTGATGCTGTTGCTGATGCTGGATGGGGTTGTGAGGGCAGCTTTTCAATGTGAAGTTTGAAAGGAAAGAGCTCAAAATGTTTGTAAACGTATTGTTCTTCCCAGGCTGGAGAGAGCACTCTTGGGTCACTCGAGTGAGGAGGGAGACCGTCGCATTTGAGACATGGCTGTTGGTCTTAGTTACAGTTGAGTTCATCTGCAAGCAATGAAATGGAGAATTAATATTGGAAATGGAGCAAACTTAGTCATCCGTTTACGAGAGTCTAGACTTTAATAGTAATTTTTGATTATTCCTTTTCCTTCCAAAACCACTTCTGGTTTTGTTTGCACTGGCAACCTTCCAGCTAAAGCTGCCCACTAAAATCGTAGCCAAATAGTGAGGAAATGAAAAGCTGTGCAAAAAAAACCTTTTCTCCGATTTTTCATATTACCTCTGAAAGACTGTTGACCACTTCGTTCGCTCAACTTCTCTTGGCTTATGATCACAGAATTGAAGGATGAGCTGATATACTCGTTGTGCCTTCGGTTATCCTATAATTAGGGCCATTTTTATAATAATGACTACTAAAAAAGTCTGATTTTGAAAAAAATCTTTTGTAAAAACTAATAAAAAAGCTACCCTCTGGATCAGATTGAATTTGGTGTCTAGTTTCGAGTCAATTGCAGTGACTAAGCTGTCAAATCGGCTTTCCATATTTTTCCATTTTCGAGATAATTGCTCCTCAATGAGGTTCAGCTGGTTGCTCCATAAATCCAGACGCTGACGCGTAGTCTGCATGTTCTGTATGGAGAAAAGAAAAAAAGAAGTGGGAAAATAGGACAAAGCCATGCATTGTCATTTAGTGTTGGAGACAGCAGCCAACTGTGTAGCATGTATCATTTTTTATGATTTGTGGTGCTGTCAGATCTTTATCGGAAGTCTGGGGGAAAGTGCTATTTTTGTTGGTTTATCACCCAAATCTGTAGACCCACTTACAGTTTCTATGCTATCGAATCGCAAATGACCTTGTGATTGAACCCGCCCCACACGCGAGTCCAAATGGTCCATTCTTATCATTAGCTGATCGAGCCTGCTCCCCAGCCTCAGTAGCTGTGTGTCCAAGTTGCGAAACCATACTTCGTTTCCCAAGTAGTAACTCCCACTCCCTCCAACAACACTGCTGCTGCCACCTGAGCCGGAGCTGCTTCCACCTCCACCAATAATACTATCAAGCCCTATACCACTTCCACCACCACCACCACTGACACTTGTACTGGAACTCCCACCGCCGATACTTGAAGCTACACTGAAATCGGCCACTAATGAGCTAATTATGACCACTTTAGCAAGGAAAATGACTCCAGACCGTGTGGTAGCTGAGGAATAAGATGAGGTAATAACAGAAGAAGTGTCCGTAAACGACATTTTTTCCCTATGATATTATTTTTAGCGTGGAGGTAATAGCTGTTGGTGAAGTTGCGGGGAGTGAATGCATACGTCGTTACAACGGCGAAACAACGAGGAAAAGTACATGAGGGTAATAATATTTGTGGCAACACCACACGTTTCTTCATAATCTTCTAGACGAGTATTGCTCAGGGAGATTATGCTCTTGCTGCCGCTGTTCCTTCTGCTTCCTGTGACGAATCTTTTGTTTTTGCTGTTAGTGCAGTGGGACCTTTCGTACCTATTGTCGTGCACACGCTCCTCGTCCTCTCGGCTCAAGTATGGATAGGAGAGGAACAATCGGAACGAATGCATTTCTTTCCACTTGAGCAGATTTTGACGGAAGGAGAAAAATGTTCTAAATAAAATGTTTTGAATTTCGGAAAAAAGCGCAGCATTCCAAGCTTCTGCTGCACTGCACTACTGCCACCTCCTCCACATCTACCGAAGAAGACTATCGTCTATCGTCTCTGAGAAACCCGCAATAACAACACCATCATGACTCTAAAGAGATGGAAAATCATGTATGTGTGCTGATGTCAGTTAGTTTTGTACACTCAAACGAAACTTTACAGTTAAAGAGCAGCAGCCACAGCAGCATTTATTTTATCCTCTTCTCGTATCCTCCTTTAAAACCAGCGAGGCGCTTCCTTTTCTCGGATATATAGAAGGCGGATGGATTTTGGATGGATTTCTGGTGGCATGAGAATGAGATTAAAGAGGAGAATGATGCAGAAAACGCTGAAAACTGAGGAAGTTGCGATTTACTTTTAATCCATTGACTGACTGGTGGTGCTGGTGGCTGGTGACTGGTGAGATGTCGAGAGTTCGAGACAGACGATGTTCCTTCCACGTAATAATAATAATAAACTTTATTTTATATTAGACTTTCAGGTTTTTAGTTTTTGCTACACGTTTAAAACTGTTGGAGCAGATTTTTTTTTTCAGAGAAGTAGATTTGTATGCAGAAAACTTGCTGACTTTGACGATGATAGAGATGGTGGTAGTGGTAGTAGTGGCGATGTTGATGAGATCATTTTTTCCTAATGAGATCTTTCTTTTTTAAAAAAAGGAGGAGCGGCAGTGCCAGTGCATCATGTAAATATTCAGAAGAGATATTATGATGAGACTGTAAAATTGGATACTGAAAAAGAGGAGCGAGAAGAGAACACGCTCATGTCAAGAAAATTACATGTATGAAAAATATTTCTCCACTTTCCGTATCACCTCTTCTTTTAAAGCCTCCGCAGCAGAAAAAAAAAGTTACGAAAAAACGACGGATAAGAG
>JAHZND010005133.1:0-11142 GCA_027744115.1 Acrocyrtus sp. NNG-2020 | reverse complement strand
CACTAAAGAAGGTTTTATAAAGGAGGTGACAGGGCGTACCGCTATTACCGCTGAGGAGTTTTTGCAACCTCGATATTAAAATTATTAAAATTGTAGGGCTGCTTCCTTCGAAAACTGTTTGAGGAAGTAAAAAATTAGAATTCGCAAAATAGTAAAAATTTACAGAGGTAGGCGCCAGTGCATACAGAAAAAAGTAAATTTTTAAAAGGGTAGAAAATCCGCAAAAAGCTAATAATCCCATATAAAGTTTTTTGTAAAAATGTTTAAGAACTGACTCTATTACGTCAGTGTGTGCATAAAATGTAATCATAGTTAACTGGTAAGCTAATTTTAAGTGCTAAAGTAAGGAAAATACATACTTCTCTTTGATACAGCGAAAAATGCTTTTTTGTTGTTTCTTTTTATCAAGGTAAAAGTAAGCGTAGCTAATTTGTAAGTGTAAATTGTTAACTGTCCTAATTGTAATTAGAGTACTGAGCCTAGCCTAAAAAAATCATTTTTCCATGATATTGATATTATGAATAGGGCGTAAATTGTAATAAGATTAGCGGCTGTATAAAAAATGTCTGTAAATAAACGTAATTGATTCTAGTAGCTAGAAAATACATTAAAAAAGTAAGTGTAATTTTACGTATGGAATGTTATTTTTAGGCTACTGCTGCAGAAATCAACAAGTCAGTCGTAAACTGACTCTTAAAATTGTTAACTGTTTTTGTGTATATTGAGTACGGATTCAAGAATCCAAAATATATAGATACGAATTGATACAATGAAAAAAATTATGGCAAGTTGACTATTGTACGATTAAAAAATGACTTTAAGAATAAAAAAATCTTTTTTGTGTTACAAAAAATAATAGAACGCTCATATCATCTCTACACGTAAGTTTATTTATTGCACTTGCTACTGCATTTTTAATCTCAACAAAAAATAACCGCATTTACTCGATGACATCATCAAAATATACTTTTAATTTTTTCAAGTGTCTGCGCTTTTAGCGTGTGTGGGATTGTCACTGAATGAGAATGACTATGCAGAAATTGATGTGTGCTAAAATAAACTGGTAAGTTTACTGTAGATGCGGAGGAGGAAAAATTTTTTTTTAGAAAGATGAAGGAGGACTTTGATTTATATTGTATCAAGTGCCCGTGCGCAAGTCTGGGCAATTTGTCGCAAGAAGAAGTACCGTGATTGGCAATTCAAATGAAGTGGAATGTGAGAAAGGGAGAAGAAGTTAGGTAATGAAACAATACTCAGGTTTGTTACGACATTTTTTTACCGGCTGAGGAAAAATATATGTAAACGGTTGCTTACAAGTTGAGATATCCCGAGGCACTTTTACAAATCATTTTACTTTGCGGATTGCTGCAGTAAAAATTAGGCAGTTTTAAATTACCATGGGCCCTTTCTAAATATAATTTGGCTGTTTATAAAAAAATCGAAGTGGGACGCGACGGAGAAATAAAGTCGTTAGAAGTGCCTTCCATGAGCGGTCTTGTATAGCTTAATAAAGTGGCATTTGTTTTTATGAATGAGCAAAATGAATTGCGATTCGCCAATGGAGTGCATGGATAATAATCCCGGCGAGAATGTGATGACGAACGAGAATGAGTGCGGATGCGGAGACTGTGAGGATGAGCAGCCGGAAAGAATTCACGGGCTGGATATTGAAATTTACTTAAGGAAGCCTCCATTTAAGGACTACCCACCAAAGGCATGGAAGAAGAAACTGCCGGATAATCCCCCAAAGGTGCCTCCTATTGTAAAAGAGGAAGAGGACGATCCACTGGACATTCCCCCAAGATGGATTCCGCGATATTGCCTGAGAAGAATTCAGCTGCTGCTCCTGAGTAAGGGTGTCAGCGACAATTGTGAGGAACACTGCCTGGCTAGCCTGTGGTGGCGCTATCAAAGATACTCCGCAAATATCTTTGTCTATTCGAATTTGGACCTTGTGGGGAACATTGTGTTCTTACTGTCCACTGGATACCAAGGACTAAGAAAGAGTGCTGCGAAGGAGATATTTGACCAGATTATTGATAAGCTGCAGCGCGGAGTTTACATGGACTCGGACGCAGACGAGTTAGATAATCCAAAGAAATTGGAGATGTTCTTTACGCTTGTGGGTCTTGCAGTGGCCGATGGAAGTCCACACGCTCAGCAGTCAATTGCAGCTGTACTGGGAAAATGGATAGAGTCCAGCGTGGAGAAAAGACAAATTGAAGATGTGAGTAGGACGAGGATGAGGACGGTTCGCTGTACTCGAGTAGGGCTCAAGTTGAAGAGATCATTTCACCCTAAAGCGGGCGTTCCGTATGCCATCCTTGTAAAGGCACTGGAGAGGAGTATGCTCCCAAGGATTCTGGTTCATACCATCAAAAATGATTTGAATATGCGCACGGATGGATATGTTTGCACTTTGTCTATACTAAAGAGCTGTTGTAAAGCGAGTTATATCGTTCGTAAGTTTAAGAGTTGATGCCAGTGAAGCAGTTTGAATAACTAGCAGTTTAAATTCAGTTTTGCTTTACTTGACTATCCTTAATTTTAGGCGAACTTATGGGAGAACTGGAAATTCTCGACCCAGTTCTCCTAAAGCTGGCCATACCCGACCCTGCCAATAAAATCCTCCAGTGCACTGCTAACTTCCTCTTCTGTCTGTTTGGGGTGGAGCTAGTCATACCTAAAAATCAGCCGTGTGGAGCAATCGTTCCCCCTCTCAGCCTTGAAAGAGAATCATTCGAGTAAATAAAAATTATTATCTTACTAATCTCCCTTTCATTCTGTTTCTTTGTACAAAAGCAGCTTTTAAAATGCAATTTGTATCGATAATCCATGAAAAAGGACTTTGATAACGAGACTTGTTCAACAACTGGCCACCAAAAAATTCCGATCTTTGATGAACATTCGGAACGACACCGCCTTCCTAATATGTCTTCTCTGCACTCACCTACCAATCGCAAGTACCTACTTGCAGGAGCATGGAATGAGTGCGCAAAAATGCATTTTCTTTCTTTCCTCCTCCTTTTCGGAACGACACCGCCTTTCTAATATGTCTTCTCTGCACTCACCTACCAATCGCAAGTACCTACTTGCAGGAGCATGGAATGAGTGCGCAAAAATGCATTTTCTTTCTTTCCTCCTCCTTACAAAAGCGATAATTTATTACATGCTAACCTGCTAATTAAAATATTGCGAAATATATTTTATGTACACGCAGTGATCGCATCAATAATCAACAACGGGACGCTAGGACGGAAAGACATGAATCTCGACTTCCTTTTGGAGGCATCATCGCCCGAGGATGTGGAATTGCTTGAGTACTTCATCCACATGCTCAAGTGCATTGTGGAAGGAGGAAACGGGGAAAACGTATTGAATTGCAAATTCGTAAAACAAAGCATTTTGCATTCGAATTCGAATGGATTTCCTTACAGTGAGTGAGTACACACTCACTCGCCAATTGAATTATTGACGTATGTATTTTTGCACTTCCTCAGATAATCAACGAGTACAATTTAGTGTCCGTCCTCTTCAAGCTGCTCCTCGGCCCCTCTCAGTTCTCGGCTGAAGGAGGCGAAGAAAGGAAACGACTTGGATAACGCGGCATGGTGTGCCATGCATTCAATTGCGAAACGCTGTCCATTGTCTTTACTCACTCAACATGGTGCAACCTCGTACGCATAAAAAAGCTTTCCCTTCTTCTCTCCTTTTTTCAATAATGATAAAAATGAACGAAAAACTTACTTAAAAGCATTCCAAAAAATGATTTTTTTTTCTTTAGATCTTTAGAGACCAGTCAAAAAAAATTGTTTAAAACGTAATATCAAATTAATTTTGCTTTCAGAATGCTCACCTTTCTCAAATCGTACGGTGACGGGGGAGACTGCGACCGCTTTGTTTTAGGGATGTGCCTGCACACGGCTAGGGCGCTGCTCTGTGCGAAGCCAACTACTCCCTCCACCGAGAACCCAGAGGAAAACCAGGTGCTTACTTACTTCGTAGAACGTGACGGGATGGCCACATTTCTGAGTAATTACGAGCTAAATTAGTCATTCACTTTCAAAAAGACAAATTCATTTTTATCTTCTACCCACCGCCTCTCTGTACTTATTTTTACAAGTACCAAAAATTAATTAGAGCCGTCGCCATTTATATTTACTGCACACAAAAGCGCACTATTTGAGGATGGATTTATTATTTTGTTTGCGCCGCCATTATATAATTGAGAAGATCATTAATAAAAAGGACTCCTTTTATCTAATACTTTGTCCTCTACCCACTTGACAGAGGTTTTGAGGGAGCTCGTGCTGAAAGAGGAATTTGAAGGAGTGGAGGAGACAAGTGCGAGCAACGCGATGCTATGCTGTGCTCTCCTGGGACAGTATGATGACCTTACCCAGAAGGAGCTCTTTTGTCAACTGGACGGAGTGTCGATTTTGCTTTTAGTGATGAAGCGCCTTCTTCACAACCCCTTTGACAAGCGCCACATGGACTCGACGTAATAATGCAGAATAATGCACCAAAATTTTTTATGATTGATTCCTTTTGCGTAGTATTTATGCAATTGAGCTGTGATTGATGACGGTGGTGAAGAAGAGAAAAAGGGAGTTTTTTCAAAGCTGTTTACAGTCCATTAACAATTGTATTTGCAGGCTCCCTGTAGCCCTCTCCCATTTCGTTTGTGGTTGCGTCGCGTACTGCACACCGTGCTTAGATCAGCTAGTAGCTAATTATGGAATTTTACAGTTGCTGGATTTAATCGAGGTTAGGCTTGTGAAGAGATGCTTAAAAATAAATGACATGACCTAAATAATAAAAATTGATGACGTGGCTCAATTTATGATTTTCCTAGATTTGTGACAATCCATCAAGCACCGTCCATCTTGTGAACTGTCTTTTGCAGCTGTGCGACTATCAGAAGTGTATGGACACGGTGGCGTGCTGGATAAAACCGAATAGGTGCTGCATTGAAAGGGTCGCCTTTTCGGAGGAAGCGTACACTGGTACTACGATAAGGCATAGTCTTCATTTGAAGGGCTACACGCCGAAAAGCGGAGACGCGCTGCAGCTTTTAGATGAGCCCAAGCCGGATAGTAGTGTGTCCGCACTGCTGTGCAGACTTTGGAGGGAGGAGGAGAGCCGACTTAATGTGATTAGGGATCCGGATGGATGCATTTCGTGTAAGAAAACATTTTTTTCTTTTTTATATGCATTTCAGAAAGGTCATGGTTTATAGCGTGAGGGTAGTGTGAGACAAATGTTTCGAGGATTTTTTTCTTTCAAAAAATAGAACATGCATTTATTTTTATCATTAAACGGCACATTTAAAAATAATTATAGAAAATATATTAGCTTATTTTCTAATTGGCACTCCGTACTGCTGCTGACCCCCTTGTTGGCCGCCACCACCCTGGAAAGGTTGTGGCTGGCCGTATTGCTGTTGAGGCTGATGAGGTTGCGACGCCCTAAATGGCTGTTGCTGGGGACTTCCATACTGTTGTTGAGGTTGCTCGAATTGCTGCTGTTGTTGGGGCTGGCCATACTGCTGAGATGGCTGCTGGGGGGATGGCTGAGAGTATTGTTGCTGGGGCTGCTGTTGAGGCTGTCCGTATTGCTGGGATGGCTGAGACGGTTGACCGTATTGTTGTTGTGGCTGTTGCTGTGGCCGGTGTTGGGAAGGTCCCTGATTTTGTTGGGATGGCGCTCCATACTGTTGATCATTTCCTTGTTGTCCTTGCTGACCTCCTTTGTACCGGATAAAGTAAACTTCCGGTTTGCTTGGCTTCGTTGGCTTAGGCTGAGCTATGTTAACTCCTCCTGGTCCAAAGTTTGGCTTCTGAAGGAGAACGTAGACTAGTGTTTTCTGCTCTGGGGCAGGTGGCAATTGAATTTCTTCGTCGCCATTGGCCGAAGGACTTGGAGCCTTGATGAATAAAATTTTATAATGTTTTTCTGGGGGTGGTTGAGGCTTTCGCTCCCGGGGTTGCTTAGCCTCTTGAGGTTCATCGGGCGCCACCTTTTAAAAAAATAGTAATTTATTTTAATTCCAGCAGAAAATTTAATTTAAATTGTTAACCTTCACAATCACTTACATGCACGTAAATGTGCTTGTGGATTTTTCCACCCCACCCGGTTGTCCGTAAGACTGTTGAGGCTGTTGCTGTTGAGAGAACTGCTGTTGAGGTTGTCCATAAGATTGTTGAGGCTGTTGTTGAGGGAATGATTGTTGCTGAGGCTGTCCATATGACTGTTGGGGTTGTTGTTGGGGGAATGATTGTTGTTGAGGTTGCCCATAAGATTGTTGAGGCTGTTGACTAAACTGTTGCTGATTAAAATTGCCCCCACCACTTGGCCCTCCGTACTGTTGCTGGAGCTGTTGCTGCTGCGGCGCTCCATACTGCTGAGAACCTCCAGATTCAAACTGCTGCTGCTGCTGCCCACCATGACGGTGTTGTTGTTGTTGAGGGGCTCCATAACTGTTTGGCACTGGTGGCTCTCCCCTTACTCCCAGGCAGAGTAGAAAAATCTACAAAAAATCATATTATTCCACACAAATCTTTTTTACCCGAATTCCCTCCGCAAAATTTACCCATCCACACTTTATATTTTATCCGTTAAAAAATAACTTACCCAAAACGTCCTCATTTCAACCGCAAACTTTCCAACTTCACGCATCACTCTACCCCAAACTTATTTTTATTGCACAATCAAGCTTCAGAAATATCCTCTTCTGTTCTCCACTCGTTAAATACTTTCGAGATCTTCCTCCTACTGAGCCAAGACGAGGACTTAGTGGAAGTCCCCTAGGTCGGCTGGGTTTTTAAAGGGCTGCAGCGCCTTTTACGATTATCCTTCTTGTGTACGGCTGCAACACATTTCATTTTCTTATTTTTGTTAAGGCTCCTTCTTCTCTTCTGAATGAAAGCAAAAGTTTAAAAGCATGTAAGCCCCCGTCTTAAGCACGCTTACTCATATTTTATCCATTTCCTAACGTTTCGAAGTAGGCACCTACACACACATCGCCAATCATCTTCATTTTTTGCATCAAACATGTAAAAATAGCGTCAATTTTCATTCACGTAACAGCGCCAGCCCGTATTTAAAAATCGTCTTCTATTTTACTTGGTAAACGAGTAGCCTTTTCACAAATATCCTCTTTCTGTCAACCCACATCAGTCATCAAGTGTACAAGCTTATATATCCCATGACAGTTTTCGATCGTTACCTAGTCATCATATCAATCCATTCTCTGCCATTAATCTCTAAAGACCGTCCACCGTCTACCACACACCAGCAAAAAAAGCTCATTTTTTTACCACCGTAGTAGAACATAAAATTAAATTTGTAGAAATGAAAATGAAGGGGATATAGAAAAAAAGTCGGCCCAGAAGATTATTAATGAATGAGTCTCCTCTTTATTTTCGCACAACAATGGCCCTGCAATATTGCAATTGCATTTTTGCATTTGTGAGACAGAGTGCGAACAGCGAGTTGGCGAGTTAGCTGTTTAGAATCTGTTAGATAGCACGTACATTACTCCAACTTACTTTATGTTGTGTAAAGGGGAAGAAAAGGAAAGAAAATAAATAAAAAAATATATATTCATATATTTTTATATTTTTATTTCTTTCGCCAAAAAATGCGAAGACAATTTTAAAAGGGAAGAAAAAGAGGAGAATGAATTGTTAACTGTTGACTGGGCCGTGTTTTGTGTTGCGGGACTGAAAGACAAGTTTCAATTCATCTGTCCAAAGATTAATATAATGGATTGATGATGAGAGATGTGCCAGCTAGCAAGTTGAGTGCAATATTTTAATGCTACCAATCTTACGTTATGTAATAAGGGAAAAAAATATTATGTGGATGATGTGGGGTGCATCATCATCAGTGTCATGTCATATCTTGATACCTTTTTTACACTCTCATCAAAAAGAATTATCCTTTAGAATGGAGGTTTTATTAGGAAATAGTAAAATAGTAAAACCGTATTGAAAATGATCGTGTTTTGCCGATAAGACGGAAACAGGAATGATATTTGCAGGTTGCAAGGTACAATTGAGAGGGGGTATTGAAAGGAGTAGCAAAAAAAATTGTCTCCGAGAGCCGGGGAGATTAGTGAGAGTTGTATAATTTTCTTTTGAAGAATTAGGCTATACGAAAATTGTAATTGTCAAAGATTGTTTGAAATGACACAGATTTTATTTTAGAGGAGAAGAAGAGATGGGAGAGCGGCAACGGTAGTGGAGAGGAAAGGACGGTGTTCGGAATATTATATTTTTTTTATTTCCTCCTTGCTTAATTACACACTTTTTGAGCGAGACAGGTCTATTCCTCTCCAAAGGACTTTGTGTACCTAGACAGGCTTAATTATCGGGCTATTCTTGAGAAGGGATATATAAATGTTGCGATTTTTATCAGGATGGGATGAGAAATATGAAAAAAAGTTTTTAATTTGTTTAGGAGACTTTTCGTCATAAATAAATTTAGTTTAAGTATAGTAATTTGCGGCAAAAATTTGGCAATTAAAACTTAAATGGGGAAGACGTGGTGGTACTTCTGCACAGTGGCTTGTTATAAAGGAATGCGACGTGGAGTGTGTAATGTGTGGGTGGGCATATTTACTTTGAAGATGAATAAATACAAAATTCATTTTTCATGCAGATGCTCCCATTTATCAAGATTTGAATGCAAGGACAATATGCAATATTTTTGCAGCTAATTTAGCTAGTGAAGTGTGGAAAGTGAGTTTTTTATTTATGCAACTCCACTCAGGAGTGTGCAATGGTCCGTGTTAGTCAATTTTTGAGAATTGTCCCAATTTATTTACACCTGTCGAAGTCAATATTTATTTTTAAAATGGCGCTTTCATTAGTTTTTTAGTTTGTTATTTATGCAACTCCATTCAGTAGTGTGCAATGGTCCGTGTTAGTCAATTTTTGAGAATTGTCCCAATTTATTTACACCTGTCGAAGTCAATATTTATTTTTAAAATGGCGCTTTCATTAGTTTTTCTGCTACCTATAAAATTATATTTAAGAACATTAATTTTTTGTTCTGCCACATCGATCAATAAAAAAATATTGAGTTTTGAATTGACTGGGAATAAAAATTTTTTTGGGGCATCACACACACGTGGCCAAGTTGTCCATTCATCTTTCCAAAATCGTCATGTTCATAGGAAAATAAGAGTGATGTGGGGTACAGGATGAGCAGCGGAATAATATATTTTTGGGGTAGAGGACCACATTGTTACATTGTTGTTGATGTGTTTATGTTGATGATGACCACTGTACACAAAAATCTCTATTGATGATAATGATGATGAACAATGAGAAAAAATTATATAATGCAATAATGAATCATGCACGTCACTCACAATTTCATCTGTCTATAAGTCTACCGTCCATCAGTCTAGGTAGCTAAGTGGATTTCGTCTAGGCACCAACTAGAAATTACTTACTGCTCGCAACTCGCATCTCATTTTCAAAAACGGATTTTTAAAAGGGAAAAGATCACATTTAAAATATCTTTTCTAACTATTTTGGCATTATCAAGAGTTGAATGGATTATAAAGATTATAAAAAATAGGATCTCTCAGGATAAATAGCGGATTATTATTTGGATATGTATTCAAAAAAATATTTATAATTCTTCTCCCGACAGCTCCTCGTCCTCCTGATTGTGGTTTGTGAGTGTGGATTGCAATAGAAAATGCTAAAAGAACAAAATGCTAAGGCACCCATCTCATTTCTCCCAGCACGAAAACGATTATACAAAAAATAATATTCAAAAATGGCATAATTTTTTTTATACACGGCCACTCCGAAAATCGATGTTTACAATTAATCCCTTCATTCATCAGCAGCTACATGACAGAAAAATGGTGGCTTGTCTTGTTCCCCATCACGAAGAGACCGGGTTTGGGCTCGTCAATGAAAAAAATAATATATTTTTCTGCCTACCCTATTGACTTGCAGATTACCTACACCAATCTCAACTCATTGGAAAATTGCATACATGACTCATTCCATATTATTTATAGAAAAATGGACGTGCTACGTATGCGTACAGAGAGTGATTGACTGAATGAGTTTGAGAAAAGCGATATATTCCGTCATAATAATTTTTTCTGAGAAGTTTACTAGAAAAAAAGGTATATATCCCCTCTGCGTGGTGTAAAAGTATTTTTAGGTACTTATATTCTATATGATTTTTTTTTCTTCTTTTGATTGACCAGATTATAAATGGTAGAAAAAGGACTTATCATAAATCATATCAGTACAAAGATATATATTTTAGTGACACACATCACAACACACAATATCGTTGCATAACGTGCAATCCCGTCCGTTCTCGGTTTTGCAGCAAAGTCGAATTTATTTATCTGATCCGCTACGCTACGTAAGTATTTTCGCTGATGAAGTGGATGATCGTAAATCTTGTCTGAGCTCGTATGTGGAATGTAGACCACTCTCATTTTCTTGTTAAAAATGTGGCCAGGGTATGAAAGTGATCTTGTCTTTGTGGAGAAGACTTTTGTAAAAAGATAAATTATCACTTTTTTATTTCTCGAGCTATTATGCCACATTAGATCCATTTTCGGAACAAGAGCGAGTTAAAAAAATAATATTATTTATGTAATTGGCACATCCCACTTGCTTTTGCACTACTCACATTGCCAGACTTAAAGTCGGCATGAAATCCTACAGCTATGAAATTGCTGTAGTGTCATAGTCATGACATGTACATTTTTGTCTTGATGTGGATGATGTGGACAAGAAAATTTTTTTGTGTGTGGTTTGGTAAGTCAAGATAACTTTTTGTGCAACAAAAAAAATTCAATTGTTACGTGCTTTTTATTATATGTGGCATTGTCCACCAATTTTATGGCCGTCCTAGGGTATTACTGTAAGGATCAGGATAATGAATTTGAAGTTGCATCTAAAAACGATGCTAATGCTCATGTGCATGCGAAGCAGGCTGCCACCTCTTTCTTGTTGACGGTGTTTGATGCGTAAATGTCAATATTCAAAGTTATGCTCGTGAGGATGAGGATGATCAGAAAAGAAAAATTGCTGTGTTCATTTTCATTGTTAGGAAAAATAGCGAAATAGCAAAAAAAGGTTGGCTTTTTAATAA
>JAHZND010005131.1:0-12981 GCA_027744115.1 Acrocyrtus sp. NNG-2020 | reverse complement strand
GGTTTCTCTCATACTTGCGAAGTTGGCATCGACTCGTGTTCAAAGATTATTTGGAAAAGATACGGGGTTTACTGCTACGCCAAATAATTAATCTGCATATCAAGGAAAATGATAGAATTGTTCAGGAATGTAGTAAGAAAAGAGCTGCTCTTATTACGTGGAAATACGCCGATACCTATAGTAAGGACACCAACACGAAAGGTATCTACAATTACATTACAATTACACAATTACAAATACAATTACTAGAATGTGAAAAGAACATATTCGTTTTGGGTATTACAGAAACTAAACTAAAGACTGTTAGGACAAGTGACAATGAACTTTTGGTTGCAAACTACAACACACATCGCTGTGATCGTGATGGTAGGGAAGGAGGTGGCACTTTAGTCTACATACACCACACTTGTCAGTTTGAATTAATGGATCTTCCTGCCACTCCACCTGAATATGTTGAAGTGAATTTACTGAAAGTAAGAAAGAATGGTGTGAAAACTACAATAGTGTGTATAATCTACTGTCCGCCTGACAAAGTAATTGACGATTTTTTCAAGTTTTTTAGTACTTTGTGTTGTACATTGAGATCGTTTTCTTTAGATATCGTGATTATGGGTGATTTCAATGTTAATGTACTGGAGAGATCAGCCAATTCTTATAAATTGTATAATGTAGCTAAGGAGTTTGATCTCTACCAGATGATTTCTAGTCCGACCAGAATTGCTAATAGAACTTTTAGAACTCAGGAAGTGGTAACAACAAGTACACTTATTGACCATATATATGTTAGTAGTAAGAAATACTACAATAGCGGCACATTACCCTTTGCTGGTTCCGATCACCAAATGGTATATATTTGCAAAAAGTCGAAAGAAATGTGCTTCAGAAGAAATGTTCAATACAGAAACTACAAAAATATTGATAGGGAAAAATTTAGTGAGGATCTTTCTCATCTCGATTTGTCATTTCTGGGGTATGGTGAGATTAGTGAATTTTCTGTAGATATCTTCGAGAAACAGGTGATGCAGATTGTTGATGTGCATGCACCACTAAAATGTAAAAGTGTCAAAAGTGCAAATGTTCCCTGGTACTCATCAAAAATAAAATTGCAATGTAAATTCCGAGATGAGTTGTACGCGCAATATGTTTTAACGCGCAATAGCAGTGACTATGATTTGTATAAAAAACAGAAAAATTTGTGCAATTCTCTTTTAAAATCTGAGAAGAATTTGTAGTTTAGTAGTAAGTTCAAGCTCCAAAACTGTTCTGAAAAGACCTGGAACATTTTTAATGAGCTGACATCATTTCGTAGTAAACCAAAATGTGTGATAAATAGATTAGTTGGGGTTGATGGATCTAGTTACACCACTAATGAAACTATTTGTAACGAGCTCTCAAAAGAATATATACTTAAGGAATCTGAGTCCAATGTTGATGAAGTCTGTGAGCTTGTTGAGGATTATTGTAATGACTTTGTGAGAAATAACGATGGTTATGAAATGAAGAAATTAGATTTTGCTGAAGTAGTAAATGCTTTTGATGCAGTTAAAAAAGGCCACACTCTTGAGAACAATGTTCCGCTAAAAATTTACAAGAGATTCGCTGAGTGTTTTTATCAGCCTATTTTTACTTTGTTTGTGCAATTTTTTTCAAGTTTTGTTGTACCTAGCCAGTTTAAATTGGCAGACTGTGTTCCCTTGTACAAAGGAAAAGGAAGTAAGTGTAGTGCTGGCTCTTACAGAGCTATTTTTCAGTTGTCTTTTTTGACTAAAGTTTTTGAAAAAGTAATTTTTTATAGGCTTTCAGATATGACTGAAAAATATCTAACAGTGGCTCAGCATGGTTTCCGAAGTCACCGGTCCTGTGAGACTGCAGTCGCTTGCTTTACGAATGATGTTTTTACTTCAATAGATGGACGTAAAGGCAAATGCCTAGCAATTTTTATTGATTTCCGTAAGGCATTTGACTCCGTGAATAGAATGTTGCTTGTTAAAAAACTTTTGACGGAATTTCTTGTTGAACCTTACATGTTAAAACTACTAGTTAGTTATTTTAGAAATATGGCGATTCAGAATTGTTAATGGAGAGAATAATTCTAATTATTTTGCTATTGATAATAACGTACCGCCGGGCAGCAGTCTGTTGGTGGGACAGATTGTACAGACTTAACTGCAAAAATGGCAGACTGTCTGGCTCAGTTGGAGCAATGGTGTAGTGAGAATGGTCTGAAAATTAATGTGGGAAAAACAAAGGCAATGTGGTTTTACAAGACTCATGACCATGTAACCAGAAGAGAGATTAATGGTGATTTTGTTATTAAGGTGTGTGGTGAACCAGTTGAGTTTGTTCAAAAATTTAAATATTTAGGGGTAATTTTAGACTCAAATTTATCATTTCTGTCGCATGCAAAATTGGTCGATGGCAGAGTGTGTGCTGCTTTGGGCAGACTGTATTGTTTCCGAAGAATTATTAGTGAAAATGTCTTAAAAACGTTTCTGTCTAGCTTTACATTGAGTATTGTTGATTTTTGTTTAGTAATTTGGTGCTGTCAATCTGATTCTGTAGTTGAAAAAATTCAGAAAAGGATTAATAATTTTTTGGTGGTATAATATTTTCCTTTCTCAAAGAAAAAATCCACTCAGTTTGAGCTTCACACCTTACTCCAGAGAGCTAACATCTTAACGATTCATGAAAGGTGTAGATATATGTTGTTCAAATTTGTTTATTTTGGTAGGTTTAGTGAGTTGTATGAGGGTTGGTTTGTTAACAGTAATAGGTATGACACATCTCTTCCAAAATATGAAGTACCACGTCATGTGTCGTCTACATTTAATAAAAACGTAATGTACAGATCAGTGAAAAACTGGAATGACATTGTTGGTACAAAAAAGTTTGTATTCGAAGATGAATGTCTACCGAGTTTTCGGGACAAAATAAGGGATTATTTAATAAGGATTCGTAGTAATGTGTATCTAAATTAGATTATGTAGTATTCAAGGGTTTTGGTTACTAATTGGCTTGTAATTGGTGTAGTTGATGTTTATGGATGTACTGACCATTGTATGGTCATATTGTGTTCTGATGGGGAGAACAGTTGTGAATTCAGCTGACATTTTTGTAACACAGGTTCAATAAAGTCTTATCAAATCAAATTAAATCAAATCAAATCTATTCTGGAAAAGAGAGTTTTCCCGGAAAGACATATCATCTTCACTTTTTTGGCATTATCTCCCCGCACCATATTCGCAGACTGGCAACTTTAAAGGAGTCGGGATTAAATTGGAAGATGGATATCATTGCTAAGTGCATTTCATATGGGAAGGTCTCACTTCACATTCGCCCCTGGTGTTTTGTCAACTACTAATGCTACAATTTACGATCCCGATTTGGAGAGAAAGGACTTTTCCGTGATATTCACTTTACTCGGTGGAGGTCTTTCTGTCGCTGTTGCCTGTCTCATTCTGGAAGTGGGCCTTGGATGGATTACACTCTTTCTGATATGGAAATACTCTCTCCCTCGTATTTTGCAGATGTCAAAGTTAACTCGTTAAAATTTCTTTTTAATGTTGATAATTCCCTGTGCCGATCATATTGCCCCAAAAAGTCTCTTTATAAAAATCCCGCTCATGTGTATTTACCCAACAAATTTCAATCAGATACATAATTTTACACGAAAATGAAACTATTTTTTAATGAAGCTGGTTGCTTATAAGAATTTGTTTTGGTTTGTTAAATATTGTATACGGAGGAGTAACTTTTTGCTTTGTATTGCACTTTATAATGAAATCATAGTGTATAGATATTAGACATTATATTATTAAACAACAACGGCAGCAGAGAACATTGGCATTTAATAGAACCCTTACGTGTTCATACTAACCGCTTCATTCATGTAAGAGCTAATAATCTCAACTTCATTATGTGACGTTTCAGGCAATTTTCTTCTCCTTAGCACAATCAAAATATATTTGTTTGATTTATAAAATACATTAGGAACTGTCCATAAAAACTTCATCGCAGGAAGATTTTTAAAAAATTGAAGTACACATACGTAAACAGTATTATTTTTTGAATTTTTCTCTACCTGCTATTTATAATGTTGCGTTTGAATTATACTTGCGCGCAATTGTAATAGAATTTATGTGTAAGTTTAAATAAATGTTGGTGGATATTATGATGAATTAATTCTCGATTATGAACACTTTCATTCTAAGATTTACTGCGAATATAATATAAAGTAGTAGTAAAGGCTGAAAATATTTGATGACTACTCTTCTGCCGAAATCTGAAATTTCAATTATCAGGAGAATAAATAATAATATTAATGTAGAGTTTCTGTTAAGCAAACCCTTCATTTTTAATTGCTTCTATCCAATCCTGGTTCGACTAAACATGGAAAAGCAGACAGAAAACCTACACAGCAGTGAAAGACATCAAAATGCGAAAGTAAAATTACCTAGTTAAAATAGTCATCAAGTTGTAAACGACCAAGAGTGCTGCCATCATATAGGGTAATTTAAGCAGAAACGATATATCTACTTCAACAAATTAAATGTCGAAATGAAAGGAAAAAATAAATACCTTACAGAAGACTGAAACTAAAATGTTTAGTATTAATTGCTTTCAAGAAAATTAGTTTTGATGCAAGTAGGTATTCACTTTCCCATGTTTACGTTATGGCAGTTATGACAACCTCCATAACAGCAAAATATTTTTAAGACTATTCAGGATGAAATCCGCTGCAAAATTTTTGGTCACTCTTGGGCTGCAAAAGCAAAATACCGCTGATCGAAGTAAAATCTAAAGTAAAAAAATGCAATTTATTTCTTTCAAGTGGTTGACGTTTCTAATGAAAACTAATTTTATCTCTACTAGCAAAACAAACATTTTATATTCATTTGAGGATTTTTCATAACAATAATTTCAAATTTTTGCTGCAAAAATCTAAAATGTATTCATAGCGCTGCATAATCTTTTCATTATTTTAATTATATTATAGAAAATGTTAATAAATTGTCCGGGAAAGTTCTGCAACGTCTTTTTTGTGATAAAGTAGCATTTTCTCCAATGTAGTTTAAATACTTTGACAAGCTCTAAGAGAAATACAATGAGAGATATTCCTAGTCCACAGAGGCATACTGTAAAAACCACAACAATATTCCCGTCTAATGTAGCGCCCAATGGCACATCCCCAACTTTCAGTCCCTGAAAACCGCCGCTCCTCCGAAACACAGCCGCCCTACTCATAACACCTTCCCACCTACCCAATATCCCACTCTCTTTTATGTTTCCCAATCTCTCAATAACCCTACCGGAAATCATTCCAATGAAGAACGAAGCAAATCCTTCCTGGAAGTAGATTTCGTTCCCTACGCTCACATGCGTCTTCCTACCTCGTTTCGCTTCCAACTGCTTAGCCCATTCGTGCACCGGTCGAGATTGGTGGACAACCGGGGTTTTATTCTTGTCGCACTTTTCAAGGGCTTCCATTAGCACATCTTTTTCCATTGACGTGTACATCTTTTCCAGTTCTCTTTCAGCAACAAATTTTTCAGACCATGTTCTGTTAGATAGAAACTGCCACTGCGGATGCTCCTCATTAACTTTTGTAATAAATCTACGTAAAATATTTGGATCGAGACTAGTGTTTCCGTAAACCATATTTTCCCGAGCTTGCAGCTTCAAACTTTTATAAAGCTCACGGCCAAACAAATTTCCCGGAAAGTAAATGTGCGACGGCACCGTTAGAAAATGTTGCCATTGAATTTGAATATGAATTTTCAATGTAAATTGGTGCCTGTGTTTTTCAATTTCATCAAATTTTTTGCTTAGTGCAACGGCGAATACATTACCTCTTCTTGTAGGATCAACTGTTGCGTGTACTCGGATTCCGTCTTCCATCAGCTGCTTAAAGGTTTCGTATAGCAGAGGCTTTCGAGGTAGAACCATATTGTAAACGTTATCATTCTTGTAAGCGTTACTTAAAACAAGCAAAGGAATGAGGAACGATATCATCACTCTCACAGAGTTTTGCTGTTCGAGACCACAGCCAGGAAAAACATTGCCTTGTTCCAACACAGTTCTAACGAGAAACAGTACTTTTCTGAAAGTACTTTCCAGGTTGGAGTAGCCAGAACGATACGAAGAATTGCCGACGTACCTAAATATGAGCCAAGTAAACACTTGCCACATAGCTAGCACCGTCAGCAGACTCGCAAGAATGCTTATCCAGACGCTTAACTGGAATGGGCTGACAAGTTCTGCAAACATTAAGGGAGACGTGCCTCGAGTGCCACAGGCAATGAACCGAAGGCCGCTGAGAGGATCTGCAATCATCATTGGGTAATGAAAATAGTACGAGCCTAGACTTGTTTCACTAGCTGTAAATATACCTGCTGATTCTAAGAGCATATCATGGCCCACCACCTTCCGGTTATGTGTGGTATGGAGCTTTCCCAATAAGCAGTATTCCACCAAAACTGGGTATCTATCAAAGTAATGGGTGCTGTAATTTCTGAGTAGTGCTGTCCACAAATGGTGTAGAACTAACCAGGACATTTTACCGGAAATAGTTTTGGAGCTCAGCTTACCAGCGGAAAGTTTCCGTACCGCTTGCTCGTTTTCAAAAGCAAAGCAGCTTGGAAGCTTTTCTTGTAAATAAGATGGGCCAGCAGTACGGAGCCCAACTACAGGCTCAACTGTTGGATAAATTTTGCGCAATTCTATTAGTTCCCACACATTCAAAAGAAGTAGTTTGGATTTCCAGGAAATGTTAATGGAACTGCCTCGTGGGCAAATTTGATAAAACGGACAGAGCTCAACTCGATGAAGAGAAAGTTTTGACATTTTGTCAGGGACCGCAACAAAGAAAATGTAATTTTTGGCTTTTCTTTCTGCAGATTTTCTGAAAGAATTCTTACCAATTAGTCGCTGTTGAACGTCTGATTTAACAGAGTCGTACATCCATTTTTGTAGAATAACTTCCCAGCTGCATAAAGACAACGTTATTATATCCTTGTCCAGTCTTTTACAACGCAGATTTTTGAATGTAGTTGGCACAACAAAAAACTTCAGAATTGGTCTACTTCCTGGCAAAATTGCATTTAGTTCGTTAGCAACGCGAGCAAAACCTTTTGATTCATAATACCAATTTCGGGAATAACTGAGAAACGGTGTTCGGTTTGCCCCATCTAGGGTGGCGTCCAGGTGACTTTCCTCGCCACTTATTATCTGATCATTTAAAATTTCCTTTGGGTGTGGAGGAAAAAGGTCTACGTGGAGCTCGTAATTCCAAGGACTAGTGCCGGACGTAAATCTGGTAAAGTTCATGAGAGCACAGCGATATACAGAGATTAGACATGTATTTTCCACAACAGCCGTATAATTGGAACTCAGATTTTGGTAGAGCCATGTCAAATACTTTTCCGTTCCGTTTATGACCAGTGCAGGCATAGGTTTCCGAATTATTATTGGCGACTCAATATTCCGAAGGTTCACTCCCATAAAGTTTGTGAGGATGAGTAGAGGACTGATGATATAAGTTTGGCGGGAGAAAACGTTCCACCCTGAAAAGTCGAAGGGTATATCGCGAAAAGGTTTCCATAAAAAATACAACTCACTGGAGAACGCTTTTAAGAGGGGAGTGTTAAAAGGAGTGTATACTGTAACAGAAGAGCTTGTAGGTATAACGTAAGACTGAATTGAGCAAAAAATAACCAGAAATTTATAGATGATCATTTTCACAGAGTGGAAATACCTGTGCTAGTGTGGAATTTTATAAAGCTTTGCGCGCAGTTTCTGTTCTTGGTCTGGCAAAATTATGCTCAAAGCTTAAACGGATTTTTGATGACTATTGGGTCTATAATTATGAAAAAGTTCGTTTAGATTAAAGATTGCATATTTCGATAAGAATTCGCTTTAGAATCCTTAAATGAGTGACAACGCGTTCATTCAATAGTATACAAAAAAGAAATGGCTGACTAATATGGGTATAAATTCAGAGTATACTGTTTTATTACATTGATAGAAGAAATGAATTGTCGTTATAATACTACATTTCTACTTGTCTTTTAGCTTAGTGGTTTGGAATGGGAGTCAAATGTGAATCCATCAAACTGAACGCATCTTCGCACAAATGTGCCGTATCTTTTTGTGGCATCATTGTAGTTTGGGCATACCCGTAAAATCGCATCTTCAGATTACGTTTTGTTTGTAGGTTCCAATATCCAGGTAAGTAGTTCGTCTATTTTAGCCTTGTTACCAGCATTCCATTAAGAATAAAAGCGAGAATTGGTTTTCGTAATATAATCGGCTGGTGAATCCCTTCCATGTTAACTCCATTAAAATTTGTGACTGTCACTAAGCAATTCCACTTTTCCAATTCGTCTAACCATGCGAGATTGGTAGTTTGATCGTTGACTTTAACAAGTTTGCCTTGGACTGCATACAGTAGTTTGCGAATTGCCCGATTGATTATTAAGATGCGGAGATAGACAATTTTAAGTCTTGTTGGAAAGCGCCCAACTGCTTTTGCGTCTGACACTTGATCGGAGAAGTAAATCAGCAAGAGACTGCAGCTAAAGACATAGTGGAGAAAGAAATGAATCCTAAAGAAGGGTGACAATGCCATTTTTACTATCGGTATGAATAAAACTGCATATGTTTTTATTTTCTGAAAAACGAATGCTTTTAGATTGGGAAAGACGTAGAACGGCATCCAAAATTGTAAGACAAAGCCAAACCAAAAAGCAATAAGAACAACGTCAGAAGAAGACATTGGCATNAGAACGGCATCCAAAATTGTAAGACAAAGCCAAACCAAAAAGCAATAAGAACAACGTCAGAAGAAGACATTGGCATAAATGAGTGGCAACCCAGCCGTGTCAGTATACTGAATTGAAACGGGTGACTACCTAAATTTGGACTTCATAAAGTTTAATACGTTGTGTTATATTGAAAAAAAGAGTTGCAGTTGCAGTGATACTACTTGCAAAGTAACGAAATCCGATTTTTATTAATTGCTATTATAATCCAGAAAAACAAGGGAAATAGTTTTTAATTTATGTTACCTATGAGAAAGAAGTAGTTTGCTCAAATTACAGTAGCTTTTATATTTTAAATTATATTTATAAATGGAATTTATATTATATTATTACTTAATTTTAAATTACATAAATATTACGATTTTAGCTATCTAAAAACCAATGCATACTAAAGAATCTGTGATACGCGGTTTGACATTTAATCAGTGACATTTTTATTTCATGCACACGGACTTATGTCTATTCCAAGTTGTTTGCGCGCGAAATTCCATGTGACATCGTTTGCAGAAAAGTGGCTGCTCCAGGGTGTGGATGCGAATGTGGTTGTAAAGTGCCGGCTTATCAAAAAATTTGGAGGAGCAAAAGACGCATTCATGTCTTGTGACCTTCTCATGTACCCTTTTAATATGATTAATTAAGCTCAGCTTGATATTAAATGCTCTACTGCACTGATTTACACTTATGGCTTCGTGTTTTTATATGAACAGCTAAATGGGCATTTAAATTCTGTCGGTTTGCAAAGCTTTTTGAGCAGTGTTCGCATTTCCAAAACTTCTCCTTTATGTGAGTACGAAGATGAGCCTCCAATGATATTTTATGACGAAACTTTCTCTCGCAAAATTGGCAAATGTGGGGAACTTCTTCAGCATGAATTAGAAGGTGTGTCCGTAAGTGTCCTTTCTGGGAAAATGTTTTCTGGCAGTATGTACAGGAATGTGGTTTGATACCCAAGTGTATCCGCACGTGCTGATTAAGGTGGCTTTTCTGCGAAAATGATTTATTGCAAGTTTCACACTCGTAAGGTTTCTCCCCACTGTGAGTTCTGCTGTGGCTCTTTAATTTTCCTTTCACGGTAAATGAGATTTTGCAAATGGGACATTCAAAGGGTTTTTCGTTTCGGTGCAATCTCTCGTGAACTTGGAGATGACCCTGCTGCTTGAATCCTATCTTGCACATGGCACATTTATAGGGTCTTTCATTCGTATGAATTCTAATATGATTTCGCAGAATTTCAACGTTGGAAAAAACTTTCAAACAGATATTACACTGCACAGATTTCTTTTTCCTGCACATTTTCAACTATAAAATTTGACAGCGCAAGTCACAAATTATTAAATTGTCAAAATATTATTTAACGCACAATGAACGCATCTACTATAGACGACTGTCTGCACACAGAAATAAGCTGCACGAACTGCCGTTGACTGTTTTCGTCCACTGAGGCTGAACCTACAAGTGATAATGTACAAATCCGTGAGACATTAAGTCGCACAATTAACGCAACTACTATAGACGACTGTCTGCACACAGAAATAAGCTGCACGAACTGCCGTTGACTGTTTTCGTCCACTGAGGCTGAACCTACAAGTGATAATGTACAAATCCGTGAGACATGTCAACTTATTGACAGCACGAAAAGAATAAAAAATCTAGCCTCTTCAAGACGATATACTTGATGAGGACGGGTAACGTGACAGTTTGCACATAAACAGATAAGCAGAAAAGGAAATCAAGCTATATTTAGCACATCAGGCAGAGGGAGTATTAGAATGCTTACGGACTTTAGGACCCTTAAAGGAAAAAAATATACAATAAATTTTAGCTAATTTTAAACTATTATTGTCCTTCTCATTTGAGCCCCGCGAGGTGCTGCAGTACTTGCAGGACATATGTGGCTGTACCATTTTCATTCTTCCCGCAAGGATTTTTACGTGCGTAAAAAGTAGCCAGTATTGTAGCAACAAAAGTGGTGCACAGGCAGATTATGTCTGTCTGCTGTCCAACTTTGGAGTGAAGCCTCGTTCCTCGTAGGTACTAAATAGTATTTCCTATTTTTATGCCAATGCAATTGTACAAATGTAACAATCAAGACAATATAAGCTATAGGCATAGGTACTCATTACATGCACCTTAATTATTAATTATGTAATTTATTTTTGTAGTTTTATTTTAGGATTATACTGATCGTCGCTACATAAATTCCAGTAGCTTCAAGTACTGGAAAAGATATTTTAAATCTCAGATTTATAATTTCAACCGTACGAGTGCGAAGCACTCTAGTTCAATTTGTTTTCAGAGCGAGAATGCAGAATGCCCATCCCATGTTATAATTTGTAACCATTTCCGCATGAGTTGCGATGATACCGAACCGACAATAAATTAGAAATTAAGATACATGGTCGTTTTATTGTTTTTAAGAAATAGTTAATACTTTCTAATGTCAGGTCCAGGTCAGGTCATAAAATATATAGTAATAAAAGAATATTATATTCCATAACAAAAATAAAATGGGGAGCTTATTAGAAAACGTAACCACCATCATGCATCACCATCATTTTAAAATTTTCCCTTTGACTAGGTTTAAAGATGTACCCCTGTTAATCCTTAAGTGAAAGGAGTGTACGATTCTGTTGCCATGAATGCTTTTAATAATACGAATCAGACCCCAAAATTTCTATCCCAAAGCGTTCCACTCATAATGCGCAAATTGGATTTCTCTCATAAACCAAACGCTGTTCAAATTTGTATCGGACGACGTACGACTTACAGCGACTTCCTACCTCGGTTGCCTTAGTAATCAACACCCTAATAAATTTTTGATTAATTTTTAACCTCTAAATCTCCCAACCGCTGTCAGTTCACAAAAATCCGTAATAAAAGTGATTTTTTTCTTTTACTACAATTTTAAAACCAATATTCCAAAAATCAATTCATTCCTACAGTTTAAACTATGTATATCTTTGAAAATTGTTATTAAATTAACATTTTTTGGTTAACATCTGAACACTTCAATCATTTCGTTGATCCTCAAAAAGCAAGTCTATTTCAACATGCACACCAAACCCATTCATATATTATCCTGCTCACTGCACAATCTACCTGACTCCCCTTCACTACACAGAGCAGCCTACACAGCCTACAAAATGATAAAAATAGTTTTTATCGTTTTTATATGTACTGCGAGCATCACTGTGGGAACCAACCCAGAGAACTCACACGCTACAGGAGAACAATAGACAAACAGAAACGGGCGTATTAAGATAAAACGGAATGTATAAGTCGTAAAAGTTTTATAAGCTAAATATCAGTGGAAAAAAAGCCATCGGTTATATAGAGAGCTTACAAACTTTTGCTGAAACATGAAACTTTGTAATATGCGTCGTATCGCATCGTTTTCCCCTCGCCCTCCGCTCCTCTCCTGTACTGTACCCAGCAAACTTCAATCCTTTCTGTGTAATGGCTTTCTAGGAAAACGAGAAGTATCATGGACGGAATTTTACTCATTTCCTTCTTCCCTACTACACTTATGTACTTCTCAGAAAAAAATAATACAATTCATATAATCTTCTTTACTAGGCAGCAGGATGTGCTGTACCTACTTCCATTTATTGATTTATGGCCCCTTTTGGTGACGTGTGCGGAGTGTCTCACTCGCTTAAAATATTTAACATTTGAGGATATTCAAGTTTCTCTCAAAACATCCATTTTACAAATCGTCAATAAAAGACTACTATTCCCATCTTTAAAAATATAATTGTTAAATTTGGTTTTCAAAATGCCAAAATTTAAGTGCTGCCGTAAGTGATCATTTTGCTAACTGTTACGATTTGTTTATTTCAGAAGTAGTGATGTTCATTATAAATTTATTTACAAATGAACTGTTTGCTTTACAGGACAAACATTTCTCAACAGAATATTGCTGCAGGAGCATGTCACGACACATCCCCCCAACTGGGGAAAACGAAATCAAGAAAGCATCTCCCAAAATATAGTTCAAAACGAGAAACCACCACACCTAACCTTAATGGGACCACCACCACCACCCCTTCCTTTTCCCACTCCACCGACAACTCCAGAATATCCTAAGCAATTTTTGGAGACTTCGCTATCTCCACCAGTACCAGTGCCACCACAGCCATTGCAGACTTCATCACAGATTCAT
>JAHZND010005130.1:0-15540 GCA_027744115.1 Acrocyrtus sp. NNG-2020 | reverse complement strand
TTTTTGCTCCTACAGTGTATGTTAATGTGCCTCTGAGCTGAAGCTGAGTTTGATAGTGAGAGCTTCATAACAAGAAGACATGAAAAGACTTGAGGAAAAAAATGTTATGCTTAGATAACCAGTTGGATTGGTATTGATATGATATTTGTACGCTCGTCCTTTTTTTTGTGCCGTCTTTTTTCAATGAGAGGCAAAATTAGACGCAGAATATTTTCTTGGCAAATGTCATTGGCAAAATTGATAGATATATGATGAGGTAAAATAGGAAAGCACAGGTGTTCTCGTTTCCTTCGAAATTATTTTCAGCCACTCCAGATTTGCGTCATGAAGTCTGGTCTGCTCTGATTTTTTTCTGTCTATTTTTCCAATCTGTTGATCGAATCTAATCGAATGCTGGCATTATGATGTAATTACACGAGCAGTTGGACTTGGCGCAAGAAGAAAAAAAAACTATAATTTAATGGGGACAGTATACTACTAAAAGAACAATGATAAATGGTCTGTGCAAGCGGCGGAGCGCTATTATTAAACTGTTTTATAATTTTCGTAGAGACTCTTGTAAATCATTTTCTTTAGCTAATTAACTTTGCCAACACCACTTATAAAAGTGATATGCTGAGTTAAAAAGCTGATGAGTTTGATATGATAAAAAGTAGGATGATGATTCATGAGTATTCCCAATACCCACCGCTCATGGTCAACAACAACGGCAATTTTTACGCAATAAAAAACAAACAAAAAACGTTTTTCAACAATAAAAATATGCAACAACTGCAGTTTGTGTTGGATGTTGAGTGCGTGATGCGAGAAAACATTCACAGCGTATTGTGGCTTATTTTATATGCGTCACCCCCGAACCTTATTCTGATTTGATTAGTGCGGCTCTGCAAACTATAACATAAGAGCCCACACAACACTCGTTCAACTCGCTTCTACATGCTGCACCACTGCTGCTAGCCGCTATTTAGGCCTTTATTGCTTCAGTGGAAATTATGAGTCATCTTTTTGTCAGCGAACCAAGAAGAGTAGCTTTTTTATATGTTATAATGGGGGAAATGATGAAATGAAGGATTCGCATATACACATTAAAAATGGTAGTCTACTACAGCTAGGTGTTCAGAGCAGTAAGTATGTTAAAAAAATGTAGGTTTATACCAGATCATTTTGACGATGAATAAGGCTTTTTCTGAAAATCCAAGAAGGAAGTGTGCTCATCTAGTTGATTTTCCACAATGCATGCATTAATTAACTTGATTGGGATTCCTGCTAGTTGCCTGCATGATATCTGCAAATGTGAGGAAGGACATCATTTAGAGATTTTTCAGTAAGCTGTGCGGCAGCAGCACAGTTAAAAATAAATATGAGCACTATTACCGCTTGCGGCTCCTCCTGTAGAGACAATTTAGATCGGGCCAAAATTCATTTTAAGCATTTTCTAGCTTTTTAAATAGTTCTGCAAGTGCTGAACTAAGCTGAATTAATAGGTTTTAGTAAAGTTGGACTTTGGACACCATTAAATTTGCTGAGTTTTCTATTGTGAAAGTGTGTTTGTGGAGAAAATCATATCAGAAAAACAAAACGGCGGGTGTGCGCGTAATGGTGAACTTTTAGCCTTTTCGTAATACGGAAATGTACTACCGGACTTGCTGGAGTAAACAAATAATCCTGCAAATCGCTAGAATTTGTGATAGCAATGAAGTCAAAGTGTCACGGTTAGAAACAGCAAATCTATCACTTTGTTTGTTTTGCAAATAGCTGACGCTCGCAGTTTTATATGAGTTATCGAGCGTTTACATCGCACCCGTAATGTTTTATTGCAAAAGTGTCATTTTCAGTTTCTTTGGCTTGGTTGACCTTCGAGAAAAAAAAGCAGGAAGAGAGAAGGAGAAAAGGAGTCTTTGGGTCTAAAACAAGAAAAACGAGCAAAACATAGTTAATACTTGTCATGCAGGAGGGTGATTTCTACTAGGCCTTAGTGCAATAATTTACTCGTTAAAAATTTTCCGTGCATGCACATGCCCATATATGAAGGAACAGTCAAGGTTCAAACATCTAAATGACTGAATTTAAATACCTACTACTGTGCTCTAATCGCGCAGCTTTTTGTAAAAATTTTCCATTGAGTTAAAACCGGCTTGAGGGATTACCTATCTTTCTTAATTATAAAAACCTTCCTATCGCTATATTTCTCGTAATTATAAAGTTTTAAGTTGATGAAAATGAAAAATGGAGTTGGCATTCCTGATCAGTTCGATTTAATTTAATCTTCCATCTGAAATACGGGCGTTCTCACATCAGAGCAGCAGCATTCTTTTGGACTGGAAAATTCATAAAAAATTTCAGTTCTCGCTCTCACAGTACGTGCCAAGTTGTTATCGACGCGTGATTAGAGAGTCATAAAGATTGATAAAAGCAAATTTACCAATTTTTATTTTGATTTTTCACTCACCTCGATCAATTAGCAGCAATAATCGATACATTTTTGATAGCTTTTTTGAAAGGGCTATGACTTCTGGTTGTTAACGATCGATCGATAGCAATAAAAATAAGAAATTGGTTTGAGCACTTCTACATGTACAGGAAAATGGAGTGCGTTGTTGCGTGTATACGTTATCGTGTACCTACTTTGCACTTTTGCAGACATAAAACACTTCATTTTACCACTTATCATTTCGCAGTGAAATAGCTTTTCAGTGTTTTGTGTAAATGCGAAATAGTAAAAATTACGCTGTATTTTTTTACATAAACAGAAAATATAAGCTAGAGATAGCCTAGCCTTTTTTAGCGGAGGTGCGTTTGCTCATTTGCTCACTTGAAAATTGCTGATAATTTTTTAAAAGTTAGTTTGCTTGAATGAGTTGTGCGAATGAATGAATGAAATATTTTTTTTAGAAAAAAAATAGCCAACAATCACCCTCTCGCTGTGTAAACAGCGAACACAGGCGAAGGCACACACGTGTAACGTGTAACTAGTTCGAAATGAACCAGACAGTAAAGGAGTTTACACGTGTAGGGTGTAGCTATAATAGTTTTGCGTTTTGTAGCAAGTGTTAGATTCACATAGTGCAAATATAAAATGAGCATTTAGCAATTCAAAAGTTGGTTCATTAATTCACTGGGTGTGAGGAGCAGCCATAATGATAATGAAAGCTTAGGTAAAATTAATAAAGTATGTTTGCTCAAAGCTCTGCATTGATTTTTCCTCAGACTTGCAGAAAAGAAAAATTAGTGGCGATTGTTAAGCTAAATGCTGAGCCACTATTCTGGTCTGATTATTGAAAAAAATGGATTTTTAAAGCTAATTAATCAATTCGAAACTCAAGAGATTGGGGGATGTTTTATTTTATAGCTCTGCTAGATTATTCTCTCGAAGATCTAGATAAATCTAGAAAAATCGTATAAAATCAATTGGAATGTGCGGATAAATAAAGCAGTGTTAACAAAATGCATAATGAGGGCTTGAGATTTAAAAAAGCTATGAATGAATTTTTTTTAGCGATTTTTAGATGAATGAAATTATTATACTGTAAAAAAAGGAGAGTGATAAATGCATTTTATTTAGATGAAGATGCGGATAAGGTTGAAATGATACTCTGTTTTTATCTGATTCTAGTAATTTGATAAAAGAAATCAGGCGGAATGATCGCAGCTTCAAATAATAGAAATAATAAGGTTGAGCTATTGAGAAAACATGACACGATTTCTACCATTTTCCCCGGCATTCATTCATGTATTCAATTTTTTGTTTGGATGAGAAACAGTTATAAACTCTTGAAAGGAACACGTTTCAGAACAATCAATGAGTAAAAATGAATGATTTGCAGTTGCAATAAATATGGAAGACATAAATTTTAAATGCTTGGTTTTTTCTCCTTTTTAATTGCAGAGGAAGCCTTGATTCCCATCTGGTAGTTCACAAGCAGCCACCGGAAAAGAATCATGAGTGTGGGAAATGTGGAATGCAGTTCAGTGTGAAAGCCAACCTCCGGCAGCACATGAGAATTCACAGTGACAATCCAAAAAAATTTCCGTGTGATTTTTGCCCTAGTGGATTTTCAAAGCGTGTCAATCTTCGTTATCACATCAAGCGAAAGCACCCAGAAGAGGCTGAGAAAATGAACAATAACAACAACAGCAATAAAGATAGTACTACCGGTGGGGGACCGGTTGGGAGTAATCTCCTCCAAGCTGGACTTGCTGGCTCAATAGCTGCAACGAATTCAGCGGCAAATTCTGCTGGAGCTGGTGGCGCCGACAAGGATAAGAACCAGGGCAGCTTCAAATGCGAACACTGTGATCGTGCTTTCTTATTTAAAAACAATCTCAAAGCTCATTTACGCACTCACACTAGGGATAAAAAGTACACTTGCGAACTCTGTACGAAATCATTTATTTACAAAGAGAGTTTAAAGAATCACATGCTCCTCCACTCTAATGAACTCCCGTACCTGTGTGAGGTGTGTGGGAAAAAGTTTAGAGACCGATCAAATCGGCGGAAGCATGTGAAAAATGTGCACAAGTATTTATTCGTTAATGGTGACATTAACAATATTCTCAAACCTGGCGCCACCCCGCCAGCATCATCAACTCCTGGAAGTAGTCAGGGAGGAACATCCTCCGCCACGCAGCCTGGAGAACCACCAACAAAAAAGCGGAAAAACTCCAAGAAGGCTGCGCAGCAGCTAGAAACAATCGATGAGACTGGCCAAGATGGCACTAGCAAGACTTGCACAACTCCTAAGACGCCGGCGGCGCCGAGGGGAAAGAAAGCAAAAACTGCTGCGGCAGCTTCCGCCGCAGCAGGGGCAGCAAATTCCACTCAAACGAAGGCAGCTAATACAAAGTCAGTAATTGTTAGTGCTTCCGCGACATCAACAGCGGCGGTGGGGGGAGTGGACCGTAGGATAATCATTAGCCCCAGCCCCGGTCCAAAATCTCACAAGAATTCGAGTAGCGGCATGAGTAGCGGTTCAGTGAGCTCTCCAAACTCGCTAGAATATGTTCACTCTCATCCATCATTGCCTGTCACTGTTCATGTCCCACTGGCAGGCAGTCAAGGTCAATTTTCCCACGGACGGAATATCATTGTGAAGGCATCTTCTGGAGCTGGAAGTTCCGTGCCTCCAAATCACCATCAGTCACCACCTGCGTTGAGCCCTGAAATGTATCACCATTCACACCAACAGCAGCATAGCCGTGTGCCGGCGTCGATGCAGCAGAACGTAATTGTCTACCCTAAACCAAAAGTCATACCTGATCATTCACAATATCCTAGTTCAGCATCATCAGTCATTTCTCAATCTATGCAACAACAAGCTCAGTATTATGTGAATCCTCCTGATCAGCCGCACCAACATCATCACCATCATCAAGGGTACACCTATCTCCAGCTTGCACCTCAGCAACACAGTCCAGTTCAGTCATCACTCATGCCATCCCAGCAACATCCTCATCCAATCCCCTCCCCAAATCCCACAGGATTTGAGTACGTTCTCGGAAGTACAAATCATCTTTCCTCCCAACCTCAAGACCAGCGAGGTGGTGATCCGTACGGACACGGGCCAAGTGGTGGAAGCACTCCGCAGCCACCAATGGAGATTCAAGTTGTCAATCCAGAATACTCACACCATCATCTCTACGCAACAGAAAACATTTACGACCAACATCCGCAGCACTACCACTGGGCCACATCGGCTGGACCGCCACCCGGAATGGATCACGGTCCTGGAGGCCATCCTCCAAACTCCTCTTCGCCTTATGATCAACTAGTTGTAGCACCCCCGGTTGGGAGTAATGGTAGCTCGAGTAGTGTTTTAGTCAATGAGGGTCCTCCTGGCTCCCACCAGCAGCACCCTCCTCCGGTCTCCTTAGCTCAATCTTACCATCATGACTCCACTGGTGGTCTCAATCCCAATCATCATGCTCTCAGTCCGGCAGCAGTGTACGCTACTACAGGAGCTGTACAGGGTCAGGAAGCCCTTGACCCGTCTGGTAACGGGGGTAATTTTTTCTACAAGGATTTTGATTTCAGCTATCTCTAATTACTAACTACAATAAATAAATTTTAAGAAATGAGTATAAAACTCTACTTAAGAATAGTAAAATGAAACCGTGAAAGCTAGCTTCATCAAATTATTATTATAGTATTACACATTACTTACTACTGCTACACAGTTTACAGAGAAAAAAAGATTTTAAAACTAACTCTACTACACTTAAAAAAGACAGAAACACGACAATTTTTTATAGAGCTACCTAAATACATGCTCTTTTTACTTACTCATTGTTAGCTACCAACAATAATAAGCGCTAGCAGACTATTTCCGTTTAGACACATTTATAATTTATTAATATTAATTGGTACTACTACAATTGTTATGATAAAAAAAGTGATTGAGAGCTAACGTTTTTTTTGTCTTATACTACTCATTCTAGTACTCATATGAAATCATGATGATATATATATAAATACCGAGGTTAAATAAAAAAAGTATACTTATCCCATTGAATGTGAACTTGACAATGATGGCATTTTTCAATGTTTCTTTTGCAAACAATCTAGTTGGCAAATTCAAAAGAAAAGATATATTATAGCTTTTAGCTAGTAATTACATGTAGAAAATTGTACTATTATAACTTACATTTAGCTAATTAGGAGTGTACATAAAAAACAGATAGTACTATATACGTAGGACAACTTGTACTGGGTGGAAACCTCAAAGAAGACATTTCATCTATGCAGATTTTTATTAAAAATATACGTACATCAGCTACTGCTGTGTAGCAAAAACTATCGAATACAGTTTAAATATTCCTCTCTTCAATAAAACCGTTAATTAGTCTGAAGGAGTTTGAAATTAGGTAGGAAAGCGACAATTAACAAAATAATGTTATTTTTTATCTTGCCCCTTTTCTGCATTTAGCCCCGACTGCACTACTGGCGAGAACTCGTTTTTTTTTGTTTTTACCCCTTTTTCTCTCTCTCTCTGCTTCTGCTGAGAGAATAAATAGAAAAAAATGCTACTGAGTGCTGAGCTATTTTATTTCCGGTCTTTTTCTTCAAGGTAGTATTGATGCTGAGATCTAAAATTTGCATTTATTTGTATTAAAAATTCGTATTGTGAGATTATAAGATTAGGAGGAAGGGCAGGGAAGGGAAGTTGAAGTTGTACGCAACTGTAGAAAAAAAATAAATTGTTCTGGTACACGTGCAAACAATCGATTCGTTTATCACGTCACAAAAGTAATGCGATATACATATCAGTAAGCTGGATTTTTTTTAAAAAAAAAGTGTACCAGTTCAAATTTAAATTTGTGCTAAAATAAAAGTGATGATTTAATAGGAAATTGCGTATTTTATAAATTGCTTCACTGCTTCTTTCTTTCGGTGGAAGTTACCACTCACTCAGCAAGCCTGATTTAGAGCGGACAGAAAAAAAAATCAGAAAATATCATTTTTTTAAAAATAGAATTCAAAGCAAAAACATTTTTGTTCATAGTTATTTGTTCTCGCATATTGAGTCTAAATACCCTGTACGTTCTTTTTTCCTGTACCCTGGAAAAAGTAAAGTTTTAAAAATATTATTTTTAGAAGCTAATAAAAAAAGTAAACGTATTTAACTTGTAACTGTAATAATAAAAAAAGCGTATGGTGTCACTGTGAAACGTGATGTAGAGACCTTAATAAAGTAATCAAGTACTTTTTGTTTTAAAAAGAAGCTGTGTTGTCAGTAGCCTGATACCCGTCATGACGTCTCGTCGTACTTAACCGATATCAAACTCAAATACACTTAATAAAAAATAGTCGATTGCAATAAAAATTACCTACATAGCCTATATAGGAGTATAAAAATGGAGGAATAAAAAATATTATTTGCTATTATTATTACAATTGTTTTTTCTAGTAGAAGAAGAAAGAAAAAAAAGTCTATTTAAAATATATCTATATATAGAAATGTACACACTTAATTAATTTAATTTTTAAGTGAAAGTTTAGGTTTATCCATGAAGTTTTACTTTTAACTATTTTGTAAAATGTTAAAAAAGAGAAAACAAGATTATTTGTTATTAATTATCATTATTAGCATACGTATTATATCGAATTTATATAATGTTTTTGTGATAATATAAAACATTTGTATATGATATATTCGAATGTGGTTTGAAATACAGCGTAGAAAACTGTTTTGTCTTTTTTTCTACTCACACAAAACACTGCTGCTTTTATTTTGTTTTTTTAGTCATTTTATTTTTCATGAGGCTTTTCGTTCACCTTGTTTCCGGATTAAGAAAGTTGTCTAGAATCTATTTAGTTAGAGCTGTTTTGAAGATCCCTTCTGTGAAAAAAAATGTTGAGTTGAGTTAAGCACACATGCACATTCTCTTTATTCCTGAAAATTGCATTTTTTAACACTTTCAACATTTTCTTCCGATCCTTTTCTTTCCGTTATGCAGTTAACTACGGCTTTTTTACAGCGCTTCCCTAAGTAATTTTTTATTAGATAAGAGGCTTATGAGTACAAGTTCTGGTAACAAGGTACTGTCAGATCTCTAGAATTTTCATACTTTTAACTGGATTGCGATGATGAGTAGCTGTAGCCACTCTTGGAACTGACTTTTTATTTGTTCATGTCGTTTCTTTTCATATTTGTAGAATTTTTTTTTGTTAAGTAAACGTCTGTGACGTAAAAATAGTCATAATACAACTCTCCATCAGCAAAAATATTATACTAGAAATATAAAAAAAAATACTTAACAAAGACAATTAAAAAGGCTTAACATGACAAAGATTCATTTAGTAATTAAGGCTCATAATAATTAAATAACTTGTGTAAGATCTCTCTTTTACCTTCTCACTTTATAGGTACGCTATAGTGAAACCTCAATGAGCTCAGACGGCAAACACTGCAAAGGTTTAAAAAAATACAAAGTCGCATTAATTTTATGCTACAATACACGGTGATTAATCGTATTCCTTTAATAATCGAAATTTTAAAAAAAATCTCACTGAAAAATGACATTTTCTACCAGATTCCAATTAACTGCGTAGCCTAACTCTCTTATATTTACCTAAAGGGAAAAAACCTACCGTGAACTATTTATAGTCTCTTTTAATAAACTTTAACAATTGTGAACCTTAATACCTGCTCATATTCACAACTACGTACTGTAATTGGTAGTGTGATGTTACAATTAAATGCTGTGAAATTATCACCTAATTAATGTCTACGGTAGTAATATCGATTCTTAAAAATTTTATTAGTAATAGTCGCATTTGACAGAATAATAGAATACAAAATGAGGGAAAATGCTATAAAATGACAAGAAAAATTTCCTGTTGCAAAGATTCGTATCGGGATACTTTTCACACAAAGCTACTTGTTAATTCACCCTCTTCTTCTTGTGATCAGATTTTATCCTGCTAGGAGCTCAGCAATAAATTCTCTGATTTGTTTTACGATGGTGTTGGTTCTACAAGTTTCACTCAACAAATTTTTCTTTCTCTATAATTTACTTATAATTTAGGAAACTTGTGAAAATGCTTCAATAATAAGTGTGTGCGGAAGGAGCTGACGTAAATTATATTTGTTTATATTAAAGATGGTATAATGCATATGCTCTGGTATATTTAATTTTAAATATAAATACTTTACGCTGACTACAATTTATTAGTTTGAAGGAGGTTATCTTAAAAAAAAGATTTATCTTATCCAGCTGGACTATTGCAGAGTGAAGTGGAGCATTTACAAAATGTGCACATAGCATTAAAAAAAATTTATACTGATTGCATAGGATATAGCGGAAACATAAATTGCCCAATTACTTATGTACGAACAAGTTTAATACGTAAAAAAATTAAATAGAAAGTATTTCGTTTACTATTTCTTTATTTATATGTAGGCTCGGCCATATATAAACATATTTAACAAGTGAATCTGAATATTTAATAAAAAAATATCTTATATAAATAAAATTACACAATGTTGTTAGCTTAAGAAAAGTCAATTATAATTTAGTAAAAGTAAGCGAGCATTACACAACTATATTCTATATATAAGGTGTATTACCTATTCTATGAAATAGGCTGGAAAACAGATTATTACACTGATAAACGTGTGAAAATATCATGAATGATGATAATAAATCAAAATGTTTTATTACAGATAAACTCTTCTCCACTGTTTTCGTATTTATTTATCGCATCGCATAATATCCCCATTGTTTGCAAATGACCCCAAGTACAACGAATCGGGCGTAAAAACTTTTACTTTTAGTCATAGAATTCCACAAGGTGAAGTTCATCCCTAAATCAGAATAATTAGAATTTATCTTATCATTTTAGTCTAACGAATTATTGTGCTAAATCTTCCCCGAGTAAATGCAGAAAAATAAATAAATCCAAATAGAATGATGCTGCTATACCTACTTTTTGGAGTTTTTAACCCACCACATGACCTCACAGTAAAGTTATTTAGTGAAAGGATTATTTGCTCCTGATTCATAAACTTATATAGTCTTTATTCTATCCAAAAACGCCGATAATTATTCACAGACAAATTCCCGTTTGCATGTAATCAGATAGTCGTTTTAATTTTCATTCCAATTCCAGCCTTGCCATTAAACGGAGGTCAGTCTCCAACTTTGCTAACTCGTAATTTTTTCTTTGAGCTGCCCTCACCATTACAATGTTAGCTAAAATGGTTACAAGGGGCTTTATTTTCATAGCCCTTTGTATTGGATCTGTTCGCAGTGCCCCCTCATTAACAGACCAAAAAATCCAGGCATTTGAAAATTCTCAAGTTTCCATTTCAACACATCGTCTGCCTCAAACCGTTATTCCAACTTATTACAATGTCGAGCTGCAGCCTATCCTAGACGATGGATACGGACCGAGATTTACAGCACCGGGGAAAGTATGGATTGATGTGAACTGCCGCACTGCCACTACAAGTATTACTCTTCACGCTCTCACCGTGAATATTTCAGAGAGCTCTGTCAAGGTATGCTTTTTCTAGTTCCGTAACGGGAGTAAAACTCTTCAATACTGGAAGAGCAGGTTTACGTCATCATTATGTAAAATTTACGTGAACGTAAATCGGTAGGTCACAGATACATCTGGAGGTAATGATGTTGGGATTGCATCGTTTGCTGTTGACGCTGAGAAAGAATTCTTCATAATTAATTTACAAAGTAGCCTAAGAGCTGGAGGTCAATATCGCATCTACATCGAGTTCGTCTCTCCCGTTAGTAGACAGCTCCTTATTGGCCTCTATCTGAGCAACTATACAGCAACGGATGGATCAACCAGGTAGAAAGTAGAAAGAAACATAAAAAAAGAATGTCAGTAGTTGAAAGAACATAGTAAGACTTGCCGAGGTCATTTTCATTTTTAAAATACAGGTATATGGCCGTAACCGATTAGTATGATAAAACGGATACTACTTATGTTGTAGATACAATTCCAGCAAATTTTAAAAGAGACGTTTCATTTTTTGTAAATATTTCCAGATTTGACATTTCAGTAATTAGACTGCCCAAGTATCACTCTTTGGCAAATATGGAATTATTGCGCACCGAACAAAATGTGTAAGTAGCGATTAATTACTTCATTGACATAAATTAGGAATGGGTTCGTGTGAAGAAAGTTGCTTTATGTATTAGGCCTGGACTTCCAGGGTGGGTAAAAGACGTATACAACCGAACGGAAATCATGAGCACTTACTTGTTCTGCATCGCTGTTTCGGACTTTGAAAAGGAGCTGGCTACACCAGGTCTTTACAGAAAGCCTGTAACGATTTGGGGTCCGCCTCCTTACATGCAAGCTGGCGCTGGAAAGTACTCTCCGGACGTTACTGCAAAGTTGCTAACAGCCTTGGAAAAGTACTTTCAGGTACAATATACCTTTCCCAAAATGGACAAAATTGCAGTACCACATTTCCTTAGCGGAGCAATGGAAAACTGGTACGTTGACACTTTTTCATACCAAATCTCCTTCCTTTCCATGACATGCCCTTATTATAAAATATTTTATTTCTATTGCAGGGGTCTAAACACTTACAGGTTAGCTAGTTTAGTAGATGGGATCAATTCATCATCTATTACAGTAAATACATAACATATAATATTCAAAATGTTAAGGACGTTGAACACTATCAAAACGAATTCTTCAGGCTTAACAGGTTACTACTTGAAGATGGAATTGCCACTGCTGCTGACAAGATTAGGTCGACAATCACACTTTCTCATGAACTTGTATGTTGATCCTCGTTTATCTTTTCAGAAATTTCTAACAAATTTATATTTACGTGCAAATTAATCAACTTGCTATTTAATCATTTCTTATTGGTTAGGTACATCAGTGGTTCGGAAATCTCGTTACGATGGATTGGTGGGAGGGTAAAAGTTACACTCAATTCATATATGAATGTGGTTTCATATTCGATATAGCATTTTTCAAATTATTTATCAAAGTATTTCTTACATGAAAATTAATAGATTTGTGGCTAAACGAAGGCTTTGCAAGCTATTACTCAAATACTGCTATGGTCGACATTGGTTTAAATGACATGATACCGATGGACACTTTGGTATCTGACGCAGTTCAGGCAGCAATGTGACTTTTATATTTGTATTTTAGCTAATTCCAAAATGAAAATTACTTGTATGATATTTTCAGTTAAAAAGTTATTTATTTTTATAGGCAATACGATGTCACTAATTCTACTCATCCCATCCATTTCGCTGTACAAAGTCCGGTTGAAATTCGTATAGTGTTTGATACAATTACATACAGCAAGGGAGCAGCTATTGTCCGCATGACTAATGCGATGTTGTCTGAGACGGTGACGAAAAACGGACTTACATCTTACTTAAGAAAATAGTCAGTTTCCGATTTCAGTTTACTGCTTAGTCGGTCAATATTAAAAATCTAAAACCAACATATACATAACTTGTCATCTAATTTTTCAGTTCTTACAAAAGTGCACATCAAGATGACCTCTTCCAAGTTTTGAATGACGAAGCAGCTTCCCTTCCCGTAAATCCTATTCCAGACGGTCTTTCCCTAAAGGACATTTTGGACTCATGGACACTTCAAAGCGGGCTACCTGTTTTAAACGTAGCTCGCACAGAAGGCTCCCATACAGTGATCATCAGCCAAAGTAAATTCAAGCCTGACATTGACAAAGAAACGACGGAAGCAACCTGGCATATTCCAGTTTCATTTTATCTGCCGACGGACAGGCAGCTGGACACTAGAGCCAAGTTGTGGGTAAAAAAGGGCGATATGCTCAGTTTTCATACTGTGAGCACACCGTGGTTTATTGTCAACCCTCAACAAACAGGTACAGGTCCTACAATATGCAATATACTTTACTCATTTTTGTGGCATTGTTAATTAAATCGCATTACCTTTGGCAGGATACTACCGAGTTAACTACGATACACACTCCCTTAATCAAATTATTGAGCAGCTTCTTACCAACCACACCGTGATTGACGCTCAGACTAGAAGTGGTTTGATTGATGATAGCTTGAATCTGGCGTATGCGGGTAATTACCGCACGATTTATTAATTTCACATCCTTTTACGTTCTTAATGTAAAAAAATACCGTTCTTGTAGGTTACGGCTCTTTACATGATGCATTAAATTTGACAACATATTTGAATAAGGAGCGTCACTTAACCCCATGGACGTCTTTTCTGAACAACATGGGCAAGCCATATAGACTTTTAGCACGAACTTCGTCTCTTGCCTCCTTTAAGGTATAAGAATGGAGTAAATCTAGTTGTTGGTTATACGGTTCTTGAATTACAATAATAATTTATGTATTGTTAAAGAAATACATTCTTGGGCTGCTAAAAGACACCTTGACAGAAATTAAACTTGATCCCCAACCCGACGAGCCAATAAGCAGTGCCACAATCCTGCGAAACAGACTATATGAGTGGGCATGCAATTTAGGGGATTTGGATTGCATTCAGTATTCTAAACAAAAATTTGGAGAATTCATGGCTACTTCGGACCTTAAAGTGTCAGTATTTTACAGTAACAGCTCATGTTTCAACCTAATTAAAATGTTAAATTTGTTAGTTAAATTTGTTTGAATTCCAGGATTTTTCCAGATCTTCGTCCATTCGTGTATTGTAGTGCGGTGGCGAATGGGGGCGATAAAGAATGGGAATTTGCATTGGCACAGTACAAGGTTGCAAATCGGGAAGTGACGCAAACTAATCTCATTCGATCTTTAGGATGCTCCAAATCCAGCTTTAGACTTTCACGGTGAGTCAACTGTAATATAACAGGATTAAATTTTACAGCTTTATGAGACCACACGTCCACAATTTCAATATCTTATGTACGCATTCATGTAGATTACTGGACCTTGCGATTGACCCAAACTCGGGAATTGAAAGTGCACACCGTGTGGTGGCAATGCAGGCAGTAGCAGGCAACTCCGTAGGTGTTGAGCTCGCTTTTAAATTCATTCGAGCGAATTTCGAAACAATTAATAGAAGGTGATAAAAAGATTAGCAAACATAATATAATTTAGTCCTCACTAGTTTGGAATGTTAATCTCATTTTGTAACTTTAGGCTTGGAGTGAGTGCGGTCTCCTCTGTGCTGACAACGTTAAGCAATTCGTGGCACAAAGGCTTTTGACATTGCCGACCTGGAAAGATTCATCAATGATAATAAAGAAGCACTACAGCCGATAGATGCTGCGTTACAGACTGCACTCGGCAATATTCATGATAATATAAAGTGGATAAGCAGAAATAGACAAACATTTCGGAGCTTTATTGATCAAATATAAATAAAAATGCTAATTTTTGTTGCTTTATATTGACTATTATAGTTTCTAAACATGGTAAATTCTAATAGTATATTTTTTAAAATGTCGAATAAATTTGTAGTTTTAAAAAATTCATCTTTGCAAGAAGTTTACCATATATGGGGCAAAGTGAGGTCAACGAAAGTTTATGCCAACGATTTGCTTTCATTATCAATTACTCAACTGCCGGCTCTTCAAGATGCACTCAAGTATTTTAGTTACTGCTTTCGTCATGCATGTACTCAAGTTTGCAAGTTCAGTCCTCTCGTCTCCCCTCTAATCAGCTATCGTTTCTAGCTTGTTTGACGACATCATGAATATGGATTGTTTTGAATCAGCATTTCAGCAAGCTAAAAAATGAATTTAAAGAACTGGATTTACCGTAAAAGGACTGCAAAAGGAGTAATAGAAGCTAGCAATACGATATTTCCTATACGGGTGAGGGGCATGGATGAGCTTTGTAGTGTCAAAAGTGACAGTATAATTTCAGCAATCAGTTGGACGGACAGCTTCTTCAAAAGCTAACAATCGGTTGTCAAATCGCACAAGTTTTATTTCAGAAAATGAAAGTTATATTATTGGTGCTGCTAGGACTGCCTCTTTGCTTCGCCCAACTTCCTTTTCAGGTCAAGCCTACTCCGAGAGGCTTTCCAGGGAAGCGGGGCAAAGATGGCAGTAACCGCAAGACAGGAAGGGGTGGATTAGA